>JAEQML010079948.1:0-11778 GCA_016904865.1 Pissodes strobi | reverse complement strand
TTTTCATAAAAAGTGGATTTATTCGGTTTTGCTTAAAAGCTCCTCAACTAGAAGTTGACGTACCTGTGTACTGCCCAGCGACTAATTGAGCGGTTTGAGAGACCCGAAAGTCTGATTAACTCGGCGTTTGCCTGCGTATTTATATGTTACAAAATGCTGATGGCTGCATCATTAAGCATTAAAGTCGCTCCCGTCGACCGCTCAAATTGTTTATAATTAACAGTGAATATTTATATAACATTTTCCAAGTTCAAGTTCAAACTTGCGACAAGGTGATATCTAATTAATGATTTTAATTAGTTCACAGTATGTCAATGAAATATGAAGGCAACTTCAACTATCATCAGCATCCCTAGCAGCAGTAATTTAAATTCCAAGCGACAGCCAAACAGGAGATAAAGTTTGGATTTCGGCCAAGCAAAATTCTCTCTGGCAGCGAATTGCCAGGAATATGAATGAAAATGCTTTTTTTGTTGTAGGTCCCCTACAACAAAAAAAAAAGCATTTTCATTCATATCCCGGTGCTAATTTGCAAGCTTCTTGTCCGAAGTTCTAAACAAAACAAAGCTAAATCGGTGAAGGAAAAATTCCAAAGTTTTTTGATGATATTGATGAAATATTGGGTGAAAAGCACAAGATAAATCCCATGCGTCTTGGTTATTGATTCCTTTACAAAACCCAATCCCAAATCTGAAATAGGAAACAATAGCGAAGAAAAGTCAATTGTAAAAGATAATGCAGACTCAGATGACACATATAAAAGTGGAAATTCCATGGCAGTTTCTTCAGGAAAAAATTAAATCAGATTTTCAAAAATTACGCAGTCCTTAAAACCAGATAAGAATACACGTTTGTTGAAATTGGTAAACGTCACTGAAAAAAGGCATGAGCAAATAATGTCCTCAAAAAAAGTGAGAAGAGAAAGACGGAAGGGTAGTGACAGTGATTAGTTAGTAGACAGTCCCTTTTTCTCCATTCTATAGTGTAGGTATTTAATTTTTTGAAAAATGCGTATATTGACAAGATGTAGGTACAAAATACCAAGCCAAAGAAGTTTTTATTTTGTGATTTCTAGTTTAATAATTAAACACTTATCCAATAAGTATCATTAATTTTTTTTGTGCAATTTAAAATAAATCTTTAAATTTCAATATTGTGCTATAATCTAATATTGTCTTTATAAAGTTACTTTGTTTGCCTTTTTTGCATTTTTCTAGCCCTTCTGATAATCTCATTCCAGCATTATAAAAATAAACAACAGTCTCAGTTCAACTATGTTATTAATCTAAAATTAATATAATTTAATATTTTTGAAAGCTAAGTTGTTTTTGCATCAATCAGAAACCAGTCAATGGAATATATTGTAAAGTGCTATCTAAAAAATGTATTAATTTAACTCTGAAATATCATCTCGTTTAAAAATAAAGTAGCATGATTTCCAGTACCTCCATTTTGAATATGGCGATATTCCCTTTTATCCAAATTTTCATCCCAAGTATCTCCATTGAGAAAACAAAAATTATGTAAAAAACAGCATCCGGCTATATTTTTATAGCTTTTTCAATAGAGTTAACATTGATATATTTTGATTGATTCCTTTTAAAAGTTCTTTCTTGTTTAATGCCTGTCATATCTAAAAAGTAGTGAAATAGTTATACAAAACATAAAAACCTACACAAACTTGTCGGTGCCAGTAAATTATTTTCAACTTATTCTTGATATTAAAAAAATAAAATAAAGGCTAAAATAGATGTATTTTTAGTTGCAGTGCACATCCCACATTCATCTATACTATCCTAATTTTAATTTTCACTAGCCAATAAAAATGTATTTTGTTCCACAAATATCTTAACAATTAAAAGGCTAGCTATACTTCGAGTCTATATAGTGGTCAAGGGGTCATCATCAACTTCCTTTTTTAAAATACGAAATATATTTTTTTATCGTTGTTCAGATGATATGGCGTTATTAATATGAATATGTTTCTTTTTAATTTAATTTTTTTTATTTGTTATAATTTATTTTTTACTCCAAAAAACTAAATAATTAAGAAAAATAATAAAATTTAAAAAACCAAAAAAAAAACACGTATTCATATTTATAACGATAATAACATCTAAAAACAGAAAAAAAAGTTCGTATTTAAAAAAAAAGAAGTTAATGATGATCCCCTGAAGATAAAACGTCGGATTCCAAACTGGATACCACCATTGGATAGAGCGGAAAAAGTGGCAATGTAAAAATGTAATTCAATTCAATAAAACGATTTTTGAATATTTCGGTTTTTCCGAATATCTCCGGAAATACTCGGAATTTTAAAACTTTCTAAACGGCATATTGTTAGGCACCTAAATGCGCAATTTTGCTCTAATTTGACCAACACTGTATCTGTTACGGTTCTCGAGTTCCCTATGCATAGACTCGAATTCGAGCCACCCTATACAGAATGTCCCATTTTCGTTGGCCTTGCAGGGTATTTTAGTTATTTGCTAAGTTAGAAAGACGCGGTTTTCACAATACCTTGCTACATTTTTGTGAGTCAGAATTTGCATAGCATTCTTTGTTTTTGAGATAAAGGACGATTTTTAAAATGTTGCATTCCAGTCACCCCTCTTCTCTCAGCTAACTGTTGACTTATCGCAAAAGTAAAAACGGACCTAATACAACTTTTTACGCAGAATCGAGTGGGTGTTTCAAATTTCCTTGAGAGGTACCATTTGTGAGATAGGTACGACCCAAACTTATATTTTTTAAAATGGGAGAGCACGTATATTTTAATGTCTTTAAATTGCATTTTTTTCCCTTAAAATTATATATAATAGGTGATATTTTTTTTATTTTTGAAAATGTCAAAACTTTTTAAAATAATGTGTAAAAAGGTTTACTTAAAGATAAAAGAATGCGTTATACAAATATACATATTTTAATTATTTAATTATTTATATTTATTTATTTAATAAACAGACAAAAAAATTTAAATAAAATTATAGATAAAAAATATTTTTCAAAATGATTATCGTGTTCCCGTAGACAGTATTCACAAGATTTAGATTAAGATTAGATACAATATACCTTAATTTGACAACAAATTCAAATTTCTTGATTTCGCATAGCCACCTATTTTCTTTAACATCAGCACGTGCGATAATAGCTCTGACTGAATTATATTTAATAATTAAAATATAGTATTATTTTAAAATATATCTTATTTTAATAAAATAAATATACCCTTGAAATATTTTTGTCCCAGTCTCTAAAATAGGGTGTTTGAAGTATTTCCTGGATTGTTTAAGTAAAACCTTTTAGCCAACTACGAAAATGGGACATTAATTTGACCTTTTTAAAAATAGAAAATATAAACTGATATATATCATTTTAAAGAGAAAAAATAATGCAATTTAATGACATTAAAATAAATAGGTTTGGGTCGTATCTCAAAAACGACAACTTTGAAGCAAATTTAAAGCACTCCACTGGATTATACGTAAAAAGTCCCATTTGCGTCCCTTTTCACCTTTCCGATAAGTCAACAGATAGCTGAGATAACAGCGATGAAACATTTTTAAAATCGTCCTGTATCTGAAATCCAAAGAATGCTGTGCAAATTCTGTTTATACCATCAAAAGACTCACAAAAATATAGCACGCTATTGCGAAAACGAGAACCTTCTATCTTCACTAATATCCGAGATACCCTACAAGGACAACGAAAATGGGACACCCTGTATATATTACATCAAACCCTATATATGATTTCCAGTTTAATAAGGGATATTCCCTAAGTAATAATTATCAAGAGGGAAATATTTACTGGAGTTGCCACTATTGTTAATCTATAGGTGTTATAATAAAGATGAATAATAATTATTATTTATAATTATAGATGAACAAAAATTGCTACAAATTTTTACAAATAAAATGCTCATACCCGGATAACCACTTCTATTTTCAAATTCATTTACAATACTTCGAAATTCAGCTTCAGAATTTGGTTAAAAAATATACTGCTCAATAAGGTTGGTAAGATTTTTAAGGATAATTTTGTACATGCATGTGCCGTTGATGGAACAACATTAATTTCTCGGAAACAATTAAAATTACTTCTACTGATTTAAAAGTGCCGGGCATTTTTAAGTTAAAAAATACCATTCGTTTGTAAATCGGACAAATCCGCGTCATTTTTAGAGTTACACAAACATATGATTTTTTTTATTTATATACTATTTTTGATAATAGAATTAAATTTGTTTTGAATCCCTGAACTAATTGCTACACTATTTTTTTTTACAATCCGATTCAAATTATTTTGCCAATCTTTGGCAACGTTGGTCAAACGTATAGGATTTCCCATATATTTCTATTTCAGCAAATTGCTTGCAACTGCCCTAGTCGTCCAGTGGTACGATTGCGTGTTTATGACACGAGACCCCCGGTTCGATTCCCGTCGGTGACAAGACCTTTTTTTAAGGCTATGTTTGTTTCCTTTAAATTTGGGTTTGTTAGTTTTGTTTGGTTGCGCCTCGGAGCAAGCGAAGCGAGCGGAGAGCCATGCGCGAGGTTAATAATATTCTTTTAAATTAAAAGTAATGGGAACTGAGAATTGGCAACGTTGTCCTCCCCCGATATATATTTTATGACTGGACTGGTGCTGTTGAAGGTTAAGTCCTCATCCCTTAACAAAGGCAGCGTTGCCACTGCTACTCTGATCGGGCTATTTCTACCCCGCTAGAGCTAGTTTTGCCTACCTGCCACCTAGCTAGCAAATCTACCCCGATTTTAAAACTTTGACTTAAAAAAATGTGCATACAAATTATATGAGATTTAATTCATTGCAAATGCAAAGCATCTGATCACTTTCAATTTCTGAACGCACTATGTAAATAATCAGTCTTTGCGGCAGCGGAAAGAGTGTCTTCACAGTTATTTTTATTTAAAAAGAAAATTAGAAACCAACTGGGATGTTGATGCATGTTCCAGTATTATTCATACCACAGAACTAATGAATAATGAGACTTGTTATACATGGACTCCTTCCCCAAATTTACTAAAAATAAGGTTTAATAAAAATTAAACACAAGCAATTTTGATTATAAAAAGGTATTTATTTTTTGTTCTCTTTTTATTTTGAAGCTTATATAAGTAATCTTTTTTTGTATATTCTCTGCAATTATTCTTCGCTTCTACGTCCTTCTATGACAGGTAGTTGATAGTTGGTCATTTTGTGTCCAGCGCACAGAGTTTAAAGAATGTAATAAGTAAACAATCACCCCGGCTAGCCCTGTACCAAGCCATATCCATCAGTTCATTTTATTGTGCCGTCACGTGCAGTACGTTTTATTTAGTGCGAAGTGCGATGCCGAAAATAAGTGGAAAGAGAAGACATGCTGACGAGTTGGGAAACATAAGTCAGTGATTGATAATTTTTTAGGTAATTAAATCTTTTTGAATTATAATATAGGGATGAAAATATCACCTACAAATCATTGTTTGTCTAGATGATTATCGTAAAGTATTCAAATTAATTTCCAAGAATTATTATATAGCAAAATAGATTTGCAGGATGCATACTTCCTTTTGCCTATTGATAGTGTCAAAGGATAACGCCTGTATTGTCAAAGAAAACACTTGCAGTCTTTTACAGCCTTTAATAACGTAGAAAATATACTTTCATAAGTAAACACGAAAAATAACTGCGCATCGGGCATTAGCCATACCGCTAAGCTAAAAACTGTTTGCGGGGCGGTACGGGCGGCGTAGAATGCTTAGAGCCATGACACACACAGCGGTTTTTGCCGAATTGGCTGCCGAGTCGGCGGCCATGACACACACAGCTGTTTTTGCCGCGGCGCGGCGCATGCATCAGATGGCGTGCCGAGGCGGCTAACAAGCTGCGACTCGTCAATCGCCGCCGTGTGTGTTTTTCCCCATTTACAAAGTATACTATACGCGCCGAGTCGGCGTCAGACTCGGCAGCCGATTCGGCAAAAACCGCTGTGTGTGTCATTGCTCTTATACTCCGCATTTGCTGGGCCGCTGCGCTGATAAAATTACAGTAGGAAATATAAAACATATCTAAGGGTTTATTTTAAAGATCACATAGGAATTTAAATTGTGTACCATTTGGTTAAATATAATATCTTTACTTTTTACAACTCAAAGCTAAAACCAAAAACAATTGAAATAACAGATTAAATGTATAATAGACATATGTAGAAAAATGAAGTAGTAAAAATAGAAAAGAAGAAGGAAGAAGGAGAGAAGAAATAAAGTATACTTTACAGGGTGTTAGTTGTTTTGACTAAAATATCACCCGCAGACTATTGTCTGCAAAATAGCTGTATACTTTACAGGGTGTTAGTTGTTTTGAATAAAACATCACCCGCAGACTATTGTCTGCAAAATAGCTGTATACTTTACAGGGTGTTAGTTGTTTTGACTAAAATGTCACCCGCAGACCATTGTCTGCAAAATAGCTGTATACTTTACAGGGTGTTAGTTGCTTTGACTAAAATATCACACGCAGACCATTGTCTGCAAAATAGATGTATACTCTACAGTAGTGAAGGGACTATTCGAATGCAAATAATCGAAGTATTCGATTCTGGCTTGCATTCGAATGCATTCGATTCTCAACGAAGAATTCGAATACCAGAAATATTCCAATGCGCTAGCAACAAATTAATCGTCCCTCGAATGCTGGTTGAATCGAAGTGAAATATGAATCGGCACAATTCGCGTCAAATGCGATAATAATATTATAACTTGTTCGATTATGCTGGTCTGCCCTCTGCACAACAAATAATAGCGGGCTTTGTTTTGTATTATGGTGAACAATAATCGAAAACGCTATACTATAAAAAGTATAAAATAGGGTAGTTTAATACTGTCGTAGTTTTTAATTATTGTTGAATATTTTTCTTCTGTAGTAAACATATTATTAATATTATATGCGGTAGTCGGCAGGTATGACATATACATTTTTGCAATATGCAGAAGATAAGGAATTTTGGAAATTCAAATTTAAGTTATTAAAAAGTGATGATGTTAGTAAATATTTAATAAACTTTTACATAATATCTAAACAAAACAACTTTTAACCAATATTTTATTTTTCAATCGTGAATGCTTTCGCTAATCTTTGTAAAAGATGTTGCTCTTATCAAGAATGAAGACTTCAAGATCAAACAATCCAGAATCAGAGTTTAAAGAATGTAATAAGTAAATTGTAAATTTGAATTCGAGAACGAGACTTCGAAGTCACTCGAAATCTCTAGAGGTTGAATCGCTAATTGAAACATTTGGGATATAGCGACTAATCCAAATAATTCGATTCTTTGTATTCGAATTATTATTCGATTCTCAAAAGTATTCGAATGCAAGATATTCGATTCTAAAAATCATCCGATTTTCCCTTCACTACTCTACAGGGTGTTAGTTGTTTTGACTAAAATATCACCCGCAGACCATTGTCTGCAAACTAGCTGTATACTTTACAGGGTGTTAGTTGTTTTGACTAAAATATCACCCGCAGACCATTGTCTGCAAAATAGCTGTATAATTCACAGGGTAGTTGTTTTAACTAAAATATCACCTGCAGATTTGTTTTTGCAAATTTACATATTTCAAAATTTTTCATCTCTTTTTTTAGAGTCGAATTCCGATTTCAGCGACTCAAAAGAAGGTGACTGCACGGCCATCGATACATTAAATAAGGGAAAAACGGAAAACACTTCGAATAAAAATAGCGAGTGTTCATCATAATGCTTTTCTTAAAAAGGAAATTTGAAATAAATCCGTTTATAAATGAAGACAGTACAACAGCTGCAAATTCAAATCCCATAGGTACTACCTGTTTGGCACAAATTTCTTTCAAAAGCAAAATCATGCCAGGAGATAAAAGGAAAAGGCGGCAGCTGAAATTAATAATAATAATAATAATAATAACAATAATAATAATAATTATAATTATAATAATAATATGATATATTTTTACTCAGGGTGGCTGTTTTACAAGCAAAGGTTAAAAGAGAAGAGGATGGACCAGAAACGAAGAGTTATTGAAATAATTCGGGCTTGTGAGATTCGAACGGTTGCATCCCTAGTGGGGAAGCTAGTATCGATATCACCTACCTTGATTTATGAATGGTTTCATGTGAAACCATTTGAGATAATTAGACTAAAAGCTCTAAGACAAAACTATATTAACTTTAAGACATGTTTATTCCGAAGTAATTAAACCAGGAACTAAACTAGTGGTTACATAATATTAAGAGATCCAAAAAACAAATAGATCAAAGATATATCTGTAGGGAAATATTTTCAAATGCGTCAAAAAATTGGCTTGCTAGAGAATTTTGGGAGCAACAGGGAAGCTATAATATCGTAGTAACTGTTTGGAACAATATGCTGCGTTTTACGCCCTCAAATATTTCGCAGGCAATATGCCTACAGGGAACATTATTATTACTTCTTATAGATAATGTAACTGCATTAATAAGATGGGTAGTGTTCGACATTCTCTATTAAGTAAGATAACTAGAATTATCTGGGGCTGGGGCATATCGAGGAAAATATTTATATTTGCTCCATATAAAAACACAAAGTATAATATCGAAGCCGATTCTATGTCCAGAAATTAGATTAAAGATACCGAAGTTGAATTAAATAACAATAGTTTCTTTTTTCAAGTTATAAATAAGTACGGTACCCCAGATAATGATCTTTTTGCTTCCAAGATCAATGGAAAAAGTAAGAAATATGTTCAGGGAACCAGGCCCAGACAGCATATGTGTTGACGCATTCACGTTAAATTGGCAGGAAATGGATTTCTATATGCTCTTCCACCATTTTCACTAATTTAAAGAGTATTACAAAGAATAATAATAATAATAATAATAATACTAGTAATAATAATAATAATAATATTAATAATAAATAAATAAAAATATAAATAAAGGTAGACAAAGCTACGGGTATTTTGATAGTGCCAAATTGATCAACACACTCATGTTAGATTAACCTCTTAATAGATGAACTAATATTTCCCCCCAGCAAGAAACTGAATTTTTCGCTTGGGAGAACCATCCCCTTCACAAATAGTTTCCCTGGTGGTAGGCAAGTTATCGGGGAATCATTAAGACAAAAAGGTAATCCCACAAGAGACTACCGGTCAGGTTAGCGTCTATCTCGGAAAACACTCTCAAAAAGAGTACACCAATTACTTTTAAAAATGGTGGAGATTTTCCCTAAGAAATAAGTACGATCCATACACTTATCAATTGGATTTAGTTGTATTATTTATTCTGTAAAAATATGTATGTAGGGCTTTCGTACTTAAGCCTTGATAATTATTATAATAGGTCAGTGTATTTATTGATTTTTGGGATCAATTGGGAAAATATTTTAAGACGATTCCGTTTAGTGATATTTACAATAAGAAGCCAGCAACCTCTAGATATTCTATAACGTGGAATCCTAGTCCAGTATAAGATTTTTTGAGTAGCATTTTTTCTTCTGGATTCCTTAACTCTTAATGATTTAGCACTAGTTACATGGCTCCTGCTCACCGCGAGCCAAAAGAGTTTGGTCAATTTCACAGATATCTATAGATAAAATATACCACAATGATAGAGGATTGAAATACAATTCTGGAAAATTAAAAACATCTGACGCTGGCGTTGAAAAAAAAAAGAAAAAAAAGACAACCATATTTAGTTTTTCCTTTCGTCCTAGACAAACTCCAATTATAATACTGATAATAATACTAGGGATAATTAGTACACACTAACAAAAAAAAAAAAAAAAAAAAGAAGGAAAAAAACCATCGTTAAGTTTCTAGGTATATGACTAACTAAATTAAGTAGCAATTTGTTTAGGTTCTTTTACGTTCGTGCATACATCTATATGTGTGTGTGTGCGTAGTTGCTTTCATACTATAGTTCTGCACTAAAATCGCACTGTATTTTTCTTTAAACATCTACCAACTATCTGTCATAGAAGGACGTAGAAGCGAAGAATAATTATAAGATTGATCGACTTACCTGTAAGGAAGATCAATCTTGATTATTCGAGCTTCGTAGTCCTTGTATGATAGGGCCCACCACACCCTTATACGTAATCCCAGACCAGTGCGATTTGTTCCGTCACAAATGAACTGATGGATATGGCTTGGTACAGGGCCGGCCGGAGTGATTGTTTACTTATCACATTCTGATAGGACATAAAATGAGACCTACCAACTATCTGTCATAGAAGGACTACGAAGCTCGAATAATCAAGATTGATCTTCCTTACAGGTAAGTCGATCAATCTTATAATTTTAGTTCATATTTTTATTCGTTGTGTTTATTTTTTTTATCTTATACAGCTTTTTTGTATTTGCGTTTAATATTTAGGATACTTTGTTTTGTTTTTCAATTTTGTTTTATTTTGATTAAAAAAGTAATGTTTTTTTAAATTCGCCTTCATTGGTTTTATTCAATATTAAATATGTCTTATATTATTTTGTAAGTTTTGCATTTTTTTATAAAAAATTATCTCTTATAAAATCTAACCGTGAGTAGCCTAACCTCTAATCTACCCGGTTTTTAAGGAAATCTGCCTCGGAAAAAATTGTGCCTGTGGCAACACTGAACAAAGTTCAGTTTTTAATTTCCGTCCAACAGACTCGTTCCGTGAGCGTGGCTATCGTTCCTAATTATGTTCGGCTTAATGTCAATTTCTCGGCATTTACCATTCGTAATTACGTTCGGTTTTTGCCAATTTCTCGATATTTACCATTTCGGCTCTGCCATTTCTAATTAAGTTCGGCTTATGCCAATTTCACGGTATTTACCATTTCGGTCCTGCTATTTCTAGTTGCGTTCGGCTTAACGCCAATTTTTAGGTATATTTACCTTTTCGGCCTTGCCATCCCTAGTTACCCTCGGCCTAATGCCAATTTCTTGTTCTTGAGTCTTTCGGCTTAGACAATTTGATATGATGTATATTTATCTCCTGTTCGATGAACACAATTCACGCGAGATTAATTCTCCAATTAAGACAATATTTTTTAACAATTAGATTAGAATTTATGTTTCACACACAACTGTGTCAATGTT
This sequence comes from Pissodes strobi, assembly GCA_016904865.1. NCBI lineage: Eukaryota > Metazoa > Arthropoda > Insecta > Coleoptera > Curculionidae > Pissodes > Pissodes strobi. Next base: position 680 of record JAEQML010079948.1, on the reverse strand, counting down.
CCTATGTAGTATAGACAGAAAGAACATGTCCAATGACCTGTCCGTCCTGACCCTTCAATAATAAACATTTTTGATATAATAAATTAAATATGTAAACGCGAATTTGAGCCTATTATTACAATTATCTGGTCCTTCGACGGAGAAAACAATTAATTTGGGAAAAGCAGTTCATTAACACTAATTGGATTGCGAATCAAAACCTCGCAAATCTAATAACTATCAGTATGTCAAAAGCAGGTGAACAAGTTGTATAAAGAGGCGGTCTATTATAAAATTATTTGAATGATCTTTGCGATGTTACAGTTTTTGATCCAGTATGAAAAGCAACTTCTAAAGGTTTCGTACTAAAAAGTGAAAATGTTATCTCTATGAGATTACTCAGTAGTCTGTCATAGCATCCATATTCTTTCGTATTCAGTTTTATCCGTTGCCTTAATATTTACTTTGCTACCCTCCTTAACTAAATTGAATTTTATTCAAAATCACCAAACTGCGTCTGAGAATGAATGGTATTATTAGAAATATAATACCTAGGTGAATACTGCCGCACATGCGATAACGCAAAAGCTTTCTCAAGAGGTAATAAGATCAATATCAAATATACAAAGGATGGAATGGAGGACCGACGAGAGAATTTGTTAGGCCGAATTACAATACATAAGCTGGCAGGTATTGAATTT
>JAEQML010079947.1:0-11778 GCA_016904865.1 Pissodes strobi | reverse complement strand
TATGTATTTCCCATTGTATACTTTGACTTTTTCCATAGAAGTTGTGCATATCTAAGGAAGGAAAATGAATAAATATATAAAAAGATCTGTTACTGTTTGAACACATTGTTTTTAGGGTATTTTTATATTAATTTTTGGCACTTGTAAATACAAAAAATAGAGTGTATTCCTAAAGATGTTAAAATATCACTTACAATGTTTAAATTGCCTTTTACAGTAGCTGTTCGGTTCAGAAAATAAGCAGATTCAATAAGAACTTTCTCTACAGTATTAACATCATTTAGGTACTTCAAGAGATAAGTTGATTTGGCTAGTACTGATATAAACAGATATTCAGAAATAAAAAGAATAAACTTTAAGTGAGCTTGAGGAGCTTCATCAATATTAAAAAATATTTGACCTAAAGTGAATTTACACACCTAAAATATATATTTACTTTAATTGCCTGCCTTAGGCCAAGACCTCGATCGTGACAGTCATTGAATATAATGTAACCATCCGAGCAACCACTTTAGGGGTAAAGTAAGCAGGTACTGAAACGCATTTTTTAGCTAGAAAATAGGAAAATCAGACAAATTATTATTAATATCATATGTTGTGCACGTAATATTAGGCACATCCTCTAAATATGCAGTGTGTATTACTAGTCACTGCCTATTAAAATAGAAAAACAAACCTTACCCAAGTATTCTTTGTTTGAACAAATGATTTTTCCCTCCTCCCTCCCTTAATTGAATTTTACCTACTGCCATTGGCTTCTTTTGGAAATGAAAAAATTGCCACTTTGAGTCCATTTTATTATTATGTTCTCAACTAAGCGACTGAACTTAAACCAAAGATTAAACATACTTTAATTATTATAACACGTACTTAAAACCACCTACAACCGTTAATAAACATTCAAAAATGCTACAAGTAAAAAGTGTTTAGGTGTCCTAAGTAAAACTGAGTTATCAACATCAAGCCTCTGATGTTGTCCGGCTGTAGCCTAAAAAAAAATTTGTGGTTGCCTAAAACTTATTATATGTAGAGTCAAAAGGCTGTCAAAGTAAATAGGTAAGTAGGCATTATTATTATTATAAAGCCACAAAATATAAACCTATGTATGTGAATATTAAAATTTCAGCTATTTTAGATATTACTAGGTATTATCAGCTCTAAAATTATAGTAGATAGTTGTGGAAACACACTATAACTATAAACTGTAACTATTTAAATGTATAATGTAGAATAATTAGGAAGTATAGTGTAGTGTAGTATGGTTAGGAGTCTATTTTCACACACCCAGGGCAATGTCCTTGCCATTAGCACAATAATTACCTGCTTTGTTTAAATACATTTTTCACTGCAAATTTCCCAATTTTAAATATATTTTATATTAAAAACTCGAAATATACCCTTTACAGCATTTAGTTCCTAAAGTACGTTGTGAACTTGTATTTAATGGTTTGGTCTTGGTGAAGGTTTAAAAATATTTTGCATATTTAAAGAATTTGCTCTCTTAGTTGGAAATAAGGCATCTTATTCTTCTACTTTATAGGTTATAGCTAGTTTCAAGCTGTGTGGTCTTCTAAGTTTAATAACTCTTTGAATATTTATAAATATCAAATCAATTTTGGTAGCATTTCTCTACCAAAAAGAAAAGAAGATTTTATGCACGAATTTTTCCAGAAAATCCTACAAAAACTACGTGAACACAGAAGCGTTTATGGAACACTTTTTATAACACAAGGTAGTTTGTAAAGGTAAGAAAGTGAACAACATAATTATTGTAAGAAACTGACCAACGAAATAGACGAACAAACATATTTATAATTTTGGGTAGCTGTACTAAGTAGGCGAAGGTAACAGTGCTAGAGTCGGTATTCGTAGCTAGCATGTCTAAAGGTGCGTACAGACCTGACGCGACGCGCGCGCGACATGCACGCGACAGTCCAAAATTCCTAGGTGTGGACGGCGAGCGCGCGCGGCGCTAGCGCCGCCTGTTCGAGGCGCGTCGCTACCCGGCTGCTGTCGGTTTTTCGACGGCAGAATAAAGAAAGAGCGAGGCGCAGTGTGGACGGGTAGTAGTAGGCGCGTGGCAATCGCGCCAGAATCAGTGAAGAAGTGCAATAGAACTTAGTCTGGGTTACAGCAGGCGCGCGAGAAACCCATGCGCGTCGCGTACGCGTAGCGGGCGCGCGGTCGGCGCGTCGCGTGCGTGTCGCGCGCGCGGCTCGTCAGCTCTGTACGCACTTTAATATGCAAGCATATCTTAAAATACGTTGTCATAAAGATAATAATAGATTGCAAGCGGCTTACGCTTTTCGATAAGGTTTTATATTGCAAAATTTATTTTTAAAAGTTCCAGGTATTTTTTAGAGTAAAAGATACTCTTAATTGATTTGGTGAAAATTATACATTTTCGAGAATATTACACAACAATAACTACAGAAAAGGAGTGGCATTTTAAAATAACTTTCCTCTTATTTTCAGAGAACAAGTTTTATTGCACGTAATAATAGTATATTAACTTCTAATGTGACATTATGGAGAGCTATTTTATAGGACAAAATATAAATATTGCGGTGTGAAACGCAAATTTGCTCACAACTTGGTTCTATACATCTGTGTAAACATGTGTACGTTCATGCATTTGTTCGAATAAAGCCCTTCAAATTTTAATTTTAAATCCACTATACGCATATGGACTGTTTTTATGCATATTGGTACAACACCTATTGTGGGCAGAATTTTGATCATAAAAATCACTTGCATTATCCAACTCTGTCCTAACACATGATAGATGGCTTTTTCCAGAGGTCGCTAAATTTATTTGCACTTCACTTCAAATTTATAAATATCATTTCGCAAAGAAAAATCTAATAAGTAAATAATCGATTTTTGTATTGGGATGTACGTTTGATTAATTTGCCGAAACTTGAGAAATTAAAAAGCACTTAGATGTCGTCTTCTATTGGGACAAGTAGATCTGGAAATACAACAGAAGTGGAGGCGTCGCGATCCGTTGGCCTGTGTGTTGAACAAGATGTGATGTGGAGAACAATAAGCGCTAGACATGCCCAAAATACAAAAATATTCTCTAATAATATTAAATAATATACTTAGAATATTATATAGGCAAACTAAAAAAAATCATGTGCAGTTCACACGCAGTAGAAGTGAAAACTTCATAAAACGAAACTAATCGGTCACCCGTCCAAGTACTAACCACGTCCGACGTTGCTTAACTTCAGTGATCGGACGAGAACTACTTTTTTACTTTTTACTCTTAACAAACATGTAATAACTGTATAACTGTGTTATATCCCATTCTCTCGCAGGATACATCCTATAGACCTCTCTTTAGTGTCGTTTTTTCGTTTCATCGAGTCCCAAACCACTGCCATTCTCAGTGTGCTAACGGCGTTAAAGAAGCTTTCACTTCAAAAATTGATATTCACCACTTATAATATACAACACAGTTTTATCCATAATACTGCAACACGTTTTTTTTTTTGATTGAACACAAATATTTTTATTTTCCAATTAATTTAAAAAAAAAAATGAACCTAGCCCCGGAGAGTCGCGTTACAAAGCCCGGCCCCTGTCGTGGGGTCGTTTGAGCGCCACCCGTTCTAGCCAGCTAAATGGAAAAAGCTCGGCTGGTGTTGTACCGAGTGGCTAGATTCGCTCATAAAATTAACCGGTTCTTAGTACTTAATTTCAAACTTTCAAGAAAATGAGAATAATTATGGCACTATAATCAACCAACTTAACCTATCAAGAAAACACAATCTAAAAATTTAATGGACACTATATTTGCTACTAAATAATTTTTTTTGCAAACACAGCAACAATCTATCTGGAGAAAATGGTTATATTAAAATGTGGTTGAGTAGACAAAAGAATTTTAAATGACTTAAAGTAATTAATAAAATAAACAGAGTACAATATGAAGATTGTACGTACAGAGACCAATTCAGTTGGAAAACCTCAGTTCTGTATGCCTTATCACTAAATGCACTAAACACTACTTATCAAAGTGATCGCTTGACGCAGACTAAGCTTCTTACAACTAGGTATGCGTGCGCTAATAGCTGCACTGATGGGGATAATATGCCGCAATGAGCGGACACAATGATTAGATGAAAAAAACTTGAGAAGTTAATAAAAGCACCAGATTAGATAAAAACTATGGTTAGCTTGATTCATATGATAAAAAGATAAAATTCAGAGCGGTTATATCTGCCGACTAATGAATGAAAAGAATGAAGTTATCCAGCCAGCGCTTGACTTTTAAAATGAGAAAACAACTCAAAGCAATTAGATTAACTGGTCCGATAAACCAGTGAATAAATGTAAATGTAAATTAAATTAATTAAGATCAATGAGCTACCTCAATTCAATGTTTGATGTATATGAATAAAAGCAAACGAAGAGTAAACATAAGAAACAATGAAACACAAAACGTATACCCAAATCCCGTCGTCGAACTCTGTCGATGGCGTCTAGTGCGGGAACCACCAGTTAAGGCCCTTCACTGACGCTTCTGGCCTTCCAGAGAAAAAGTTGTGGACCTGCTTCTAGCCCTTCAGAACAAGTGGTAGTTCTGCAATTGAACTTCTGCCCACCAGATAAAAAATTGCAGTCCTTTAATTAAACTTCTGGCCCAGCAGAAGAACCCTGAAATAATCCAGTACGCATTAAATGAAGCCCCCTTACTTTAATAAAAAATCATCGACCCGCTCCCTCTTTGCATAAATACATCTTCTTGATAAAACAAATTTTCCCAGACAAAAAAAACCCATGGACTTGCAGTGCAATAAAGCAAATAAAAGAGATATTAAGGTTCAGGCAACTTGAATATAAAAAGATAGGTATGAATCACCCCTAAAAGAATATATAAACTTCCCCATATGATCAAAATTAAAGTTGCATTAAAATAAAAATTCGGATCAGATAAAATGGAGTAGATAAGATAACATATGGGAAAAGCAAATGGCGTTATGTGCACAAAAAAAAATTAAAGGTAGATAAGCAATCAATTTCATTAATTTAGGCAAAACCGTAGCGATATTTACCTCAGACTCGGACTTGAGGGTGGATTAGGAGGATTCGACGGTCTCGGTCTCATGGGACGAACGTGGAAGCCGCTATAAATAAGGGAAACAAAAAAAATTTAGCAACATGGCGGTCACGTGCTTCATAGGCCACAGAAAAAGGAATCCAGAGAAAATGCTTACCTAGTACAGCTTGTAGAGCCCGAAAAATCGGTCGTGTTAAAACACAAACAGAAACGACACGATAAATCCCTTATCAAAGGGGTTGTATTATGTCACAATACTTAAAACGTGCAGTTTCTCGCTATACTGGCAAAGGCAAACGTTCGCCGGACGAGCAAACTAAAAAAGGACTTCTCCAACGTTCCGTCAATTTACCTTCGAAATTAAATGCTGCGCCACAAGTAGTGATGGGCTGAAAACATGACGAGTGATTCGATACAAGGAATAATTCTAAGAAAATAAACGCCTTAATTCTCGCTTATTATGATGATAAATGACGGCGGAAGCTACGAATAGTGAGCTAAAATTACATTCTTCCAGAAATGCTAGGAAATGCTTTAACAGGAATGATAAACCTTCAAAAATCTAAATCGAGAATGACGAACGCGCGATAAATAGCCCATTCCTATTATTTAGCATAAACCTTACAAAAAAACTGGTCAGCTGTACCGAACGAGAAATATATTTAAAGCAGAGGTCCAAAAACGATCTCCGGAACATCAACCTAGGGTTCTCAAAAGGTAATAGAATATTCAAACTGAAATTAAATTATGGTTCAATAAGTCAAATGCAACGTATTTGCAGGCTAACAGAATTCTTTAAAAATATAAATCGATTCGCTGGCTGTTTACGATAATATAATGCAAATCAAGCCAAGTTATTTTAATAATAAGGTACATCGCTTTCGCTTATCAACTAAAATAAATAGTCACAACCGATTAAGAATACAAATATATAGCTAACCTATACTTAAAATATAGTTAATTTTACATTAAGAAAAGAGGCAATTTCACGCGAATTATTAAATTCAGAATTAATAAACCGATGAGTGCAAAATACAGCATCATTTTTTTTCCTAAATGCGGCATATAAATGAAATTTTAAAATTGGCAAAATCGAACTGTTACAATACTGAAACACAATTTTTATACTCCAAAAATCCGGAAATATTGTGCACGGCTGAGACTAGGTTTGCCGGATCTGGCAATATTATTTGGATAACTTGATAGGAGACAATTCAGAGGAGAAGTTAATTCATATAGTGTATGCTGCACAAAATTGACAGCTGTTTATATAACAAAAAAGGTCTTCCTTAAATATTTTTGGTGATTATTTTAAAAATTAGTAAATGAATCTTGAACTTTTCTCTATTAGGATCGGTTAATTAAAGAATAATAGTGTTACCGAACGTAACAATTGAAAATGAATGCTACCGAACGTAACAATTGAAATTATATGAGTTTAGAATGAATGGGAAACCCTGAAAAGATCGTACGGATTGTTGGAGCTAACTTACCGTAGGTTCCTTCAGTTACGTATCACAGCACCGGCGCCGGCGATTACAACACACACCGTGTAGAATGACGGAAAATACGTGCGGGTTTTCTCGGAGGAAGCTGTCTTAGGTTTTTTGATTGAGTCGAGCTGGCTGTCGTACTTCTATGGTACCATGTGTCGTACTGCTTCGGGTGGCGCGCGACGTTCCGTGCGTGCGCGCGTATTTGGGATTTCAAGTAAAATACGTCCAACAACTATTATCGCGAATATATGCAACCCGATATATTTAAACAATAATATATGTTGTTTGAGCATGAAAAATATGAAGTTGAATTAAATAAGAAAACATAACTAAATTATAAACTAATTAAACTTATAACTACTTAGATATATAGGTGTGGCTAGAACAAATAGAATTATTTTTTTACAATATTTGTTAGCCGTTATTTTTAAAAATAAATAAAGATGCAAAATCCTATTAGAGTATTTACTATAATTCTAAAGCCTTAATTTAAAATAATTGATTTTGGAACTACAGAGCCATGTGACATTTATTACATTAAATAGAACCACAAATAGAAAAAATAATATGTGGCAGGTACTTATACAGCGAAAATGGTTCAGTAGGTTGTAATCAAAGTATTTCTAGAGACCAGCAAGTAAAAGAATAGAGAAAATTGCAAACATACTCCTTAAAATTTAATCAATATTCTAAATTTCTCACCCGACATTTTAAGTTTGAATAGTCGCCAAATGAGATATTTTATGAAAGCCATTGATTGCATTTCAATGTTAATTCATTCGAAATGGCCATGGCGGATTAAATTATCAGCGTTTGTCTGCACTTTGACTATTCTATGAATCGTATATTGTATAATTATAACTTAATGGAATGCGTTCGCAATTTTGAAACATATGATTTGTATTTTAAAATAAAATTATTTGCTATTTTTTACAAAATTTAAACAAATTGCTTCCGAATGTATTTTTAATTCTATTAATTTCAAAAATAAAAAGCCTTATTCGGAGAAATAAAATTCATATTCTTTTGGGTAAAAAATATGTCTTTAGATAGCAAAGGACATCAACTGGTAGAGCGTAAAGCCGGGCTCCCATTCTCGTGTATTTGGCAAAATATTTGTCATTTGCCCATATTTGCCAAGTAGTGGAAGTGGTATACTCGGCCAATATTTGTACAATTATTGGCCACTGGCGAAGTCCCGGCGGTTGTCGGTAAAAATTATGCGAGTCAAAGTGATTACAATTATTTGCGTATTTGACAGGTGCATACTTGTTGATACACTTTCACTACTTGCCTGCTTGTCCCGCAAATATTTCGGCAGTTGGTATTGTTATTCCGTTTTTGACTTCGGTCGCGTGTGCACAAAATGGAGTGGTCTCAAGTTGTTTCTGCTTTTGGTCGATCAGGATAGTGGTAATAACTTACCTGTCTCGACTTTTGTTCAAGGAGGTCATCCACCACCTTATTCTTTTTGCTTTCTGCGCTTTTTTTCTTCTCATCACAATATAGCTGCCAGCTACTACCACAAACGCTGCAGCTGCAGCGGCGCTACTATCCATGATCGAAAGAAAATGAACACTGAATCATCGAGAAAATGCTTAATTGCCAAGTACACAAGTATTGGCGTACTTGTCAAATACAGGAGTAATGGGAGCGCTGCACTTGTCAAATTGACTTCGGAACTTGATGTACTTGCCATGTATGCCCAAGTACGCAAATATTTGCGTACTTGCCAAATACACGAGAATGGGAGCTCGACTTAATAGCTATCTACCTAACAAGTGCGGAAATCGATACTTTCCCGCATGCGACTGCAGTTAGACGAACAACGCGAAGCGTAGTTCGGATAACAATCAAGTGCGAAATACTTCCGTACGTATTAAGTACAACATTAAATTTTTCTTACGAGCATTTGAAAAACCTTACACACAAAATATTCAATATATCATTAAGGTGCAGTTCGTTGCATTAGTAATATTTATGGGAGACGTATTTGGTTTTTATTGTGCAGAGTGATTTTGAATGGATTGCAGTGTGATGCTAATTAGTGGAGATGAATTGGGGCTACTATGTCTTACACCTCTGAACATAGACGAAGAACTCTGCTTGCTGATGGCGATAAAGAACACTTTAAAATTTGTAATGCGATATCTTACTAATTTTCAATGGAATCTGCCAAATAACCATTGACTACCGCGATAGATGTCCAGCCGCCATGCCTTTTAATGTTTGTATACCCTTTGCAGGCCCATTGGTAATCCCAAATATCCTACTATATTAAAGGGCATCTTTCCAAAACTGTTGATACCTATGCACTGAGCTTTTCATTTTCCTTGTATGTAATTTACAAAGAATCGGCGGTGAGGTTTAGTTGGAATTTTTAAAGCCACATATTTTCTAATTATTTCTAAATAATTAGTTCCATTTCCCTCGTCAGAAACTACAAACATTCTTGCCACAATATTTTTTGTTCTTAGAATTCTTATTACAAGTAAATTTTCCTTATCGTCGATATCATCTCTAGTGAGGTTGGTAAGTTCTTCGCGACTATAGGCACCAGATAGCCCCATAATTGTCGCCACTTTTGTTAACAAGTATACATTATCGGGGTCTCACACATTATTTATTATTAGCTTAAGCATTGGATATTTATACCACAAAGTATTCGCTTGGTAGTTTTTTGGATAAATGAAGAATATAATATGCTAAAAATACCTCTTCTTTTAAGTTGTTCACCTTCTTGTGAACACATCGTTTGTTAAAATTTTCAAACTTCTTTTCATAGCGTAACCGCAACTTTTCTACGGAAGCGCTGATGGATCATGATGGTATATTTTCCAACACGATTTATGTAGACTTATTTATGTCGTCTTATTTGTGTCGACTTATATGTCGACTTATTTATGTCGACATATTTATGGCGACTTATTTATGTCGCCTTATTTATGTCGTCTTATTTATGTCGCCTTATTTATGTCGACCTATTTATGTCAACTCATTTGGACCTGCGCATTTGGCAGCAGCGCAGTGTTATCGTTCCAAAATTTCACTTCACGCATGGCCTTCCGCTCGCTTCGCTCGCTCCAGGGGCACAACCAAATTAATCTGGACCCAAACAACCCAAGACATGCCCCAAAACAACTTTAACCCCTTCCACTCCAGGCTGATTTTTGTAGGTATAGGCTGTATACCACCAAAAAAATTTTGTTCAAAATTTATTTTTGGAAAGTTAATATGTAGAATAAAAGAGATATTCACATATGTAGGCCAAGTAATTGTTTTAAATAATTTAATTTTGTACAACAATTTATAGCTCTTACCAGAATATCCACATGTGGATATACGGGTAACCCAGAATATCCACTTTTGGATATCTATTTCCTACCAAAATATCCACATCTGTGCGCCTCCCTCTATTCTAAAAATACACTAAATAACAAACCATCATTGCCGTCGCGTTAGCACCACATTAGTGAACATCGACCTTGAGCCATTTACATTAGTCTGGGCGTTTAAAAAAAATACCATGGTATCACCGTATGGATATTCGTTGTCCTACCGCGATCTAAATTAATCTACCGAGTCCTGCACCACTTTTTCCAAGTGCGTTATTATCCCGTATATGGATATCCATATGTGGATACGATGGAGCGGAAGGGGTTAAAAAATATCAACCGTCAATGAATTAGCACGTGACGCCTCAAACTTTGGTGTATCTAGACCCGAATTTTATCATTTGCCTCTAAAAAACTCTTCCATTTCTTGTAAATCTGCGGTATTAGAATTCATTGTATTACTTTGAAGCCAAACCCCTGAAAAGACCGGTTAATTGGGTTAGTTTGGGTTAGTATCGTTTCGTCACGCCCTCTGAGCGAGCGAATTTTAAGAACGATCACACTGCGCCGGCGCCGCTGCCAAATCCGCAGGTCCAAAGCTGAGTAAGGATTAACCAGTGAACAGTTGTTAAAAATGAGGTGACATAAATAAGTCGACATAAATAAGTCGACATAAATAAGTCCACATAATAAGTCGACCGGTCGAGTTAAAAAAATATACCATCATGATCCTTTAGCGCTTCCGTACTTTTCAGGGACTAGTTAAAGAATCGTTACGGATGCGCTGAAGGATCATGATAAAATTTTTTTAACTCGACAGGTCGACTTATGATGTCGAATTATTTATATCCACTTATTTATGTCGACTTGTATATGTCGACTTATTTATGTCGGCTTGTTTATGTCGTCTTATTTATGTCAACATATTTACGTTCATTAATTTATGTCGACTTATTCATGTTGTCATATTTATGTCGTCTTATTTATGTCGACTTATTTATGTCGACTTATTTATGTCGTCTTATTTATGTCGACATATTTATGTCGAATTTTGTATGTCGACGTATTTATAACGACTCGTTTTTAACAACAAGGCTCTTTTTGAAGCTGTCAGCGAGGACCTTTGGGTAAAATCATTAGCAATAAGTATAAATATTAATATATCAGAACCTTGCATAAGTATTGCTAATAATCCAGTAAATCACAAAAGATCAAAACATATTGATATAAAATATCATTTTACCAGAGAACAGGTGGAAAAAGGTGTAATTAAATTAAAATATCTGTCCACAGATAAACATAGCGGACATGTTTACAAAGCCATTTATGCTAGTAAAATTTGAAGAAATGAGAAAAGGAATAGGTTAAGAGTAGTAATCTAAGTTAAATGGTTTGATTAGGTTTTTCTGGGTTTTCCCTAATTCCGAGCAGCAAATAGTAGTTTTTCCCAGAAAAAAAACACATTATGAAAGCTGGTCTATTTATATTATATTTATTATTAATTTTTAATTTCATTGATTAATTTTTGGGGTGGCGTGTTGAATAAACAGACTTATATCAGTGATACAAAAATCAATAAATTAAATTATAATCAAATTATAATCTTTTATTTATTAGTACCTTTCCTAATATGGAACATACCTACCGAAGCCCGTTCTGCTATCCGAGTGCAACAGCCAGCCTCCGAACGTGACTATTAATATTACTCAGCGAGTTTGATGCCCGCCGTGCGAGATCAGTCAAAAATTTCGCCGAAAAACGAGGAAATGAACGAAGATCAAAGGAAAGACACGATCCAAGGGTCTCACGGTTCGGACAATCGACTACCAAATCTGCCGTGCCTAGGCAAAATGACGTACTCGCAAAATTATTGAGTTTG
>JAEQML010079946.1:0-11781 GCA_016904865.1 Pissodes strobi | reverse complement strand
TCCCTTTGATTCAAAAATATTAAAAATTGAAGCACCTCCTAATAAAACCCTTTTTATATGCGTTTTCGTAAATTTTACTTTCTGTTTAAGTTAGTCCTGAATATGTACTACTTTTAAAAGAGATTTTTTGTAATGTTAAAGTATCTGTAGGCAAGAAATACACCTTTTTTAGTTTTTTAAAATATGAATTTTTGTTGCATCGAATGGCTAAAATAACTTTGGGGCAAAGAAAGGTTTATTAAAACATAACATCATGATATAAACGTTTTATTTACATTAACTTACATTAGGTAGTAGTAGTAGTTTATTTGGAAAAACCCAATAATACAAAATATATAGGTAGTATGTACCAACATAGAAAATACTTAAGCCTATACATGTCTAACTGCTCTTGAAAGAACTTTCGACATATTTAAATTTTAGTAAGATACATCTAGCGAGATTTTATTATGAAATAAATAATACTTAAAAATATCTATTCCTTCATAACAACCATTGTTCTAATTTAGTTCAAGAAATTTTAACATATTTAACCATACTTGTACACAAATTTTATTAGCAAACAACCAGAAAGATTCTATTATGGGGAAAAGAAACCTTAAAACATCTATTCCCCCACAATAACTATTGTTCTAATTCAATTTATTTAATAAATATTTTTTTTAATACTTTTTTGTTTTGTTTAAAGTTCCAGTCCTTACTTCAACAGGTAGCAAGTTATATAATGACAGGCCCTTATCAAACAAGCCAAAAGGAGTGGAGGTTTTTGTAATCAATGTTTATATGAAAATTGTGGTGAAGCCTGGTATGATAATTATGAACTTCACTATTTCTTTTTAGAAAATCCTGCAAATATGAAGGTTGAAGACCATGCTCTATCTTATAAATAAACAGAAAAAGCTGGTACTCGCAACCATGTTCAATGTCAAGCCAATTGAGGGATTTCAAGGTCTTTTGTATTTAAATCCTATTCCTAACGTCTACACCAACTTATACACTAACAAAATACACTAATAACGAACTATTATAATAATAAACTAGTCCAAAAGTAAATTAGTTATTTTCAACGAAAACGATAACATAAACCACTCAAACGCACGTACGTACTTCAATAACTGAACGAAACGAAACGCCGAAAACCCAATACGGCAAACACAGAAAAATTAATTATTTCAAACGCAAGCAACAAGCAAGGTCAGAGAAATGATAATATTTTGATTACCGAACTGTAAAAGCTTTATCAGCTGATTTCGTTCTGTCGCTTCTCGGTGTTTGTGCGCATGAGTAAAACTATCCTATTTTCAGTTCTGTCCGACGCAGAACCCGGTTTTTCCCCCATGGTTGGTACGTTTTTTCGATGCAAGCAGACGGTTGGTGCTTATCCATATATGAAGATCGGTCGGTACAAGCAAGGCTTGAAACTCAAAAAAACTGGGTCGATTGGAAAAATCCCACAAAAGGCAAACTAAATCACACTTCCAACCCCGACACCAAACCACTTTGAAAGGCAAACGAACGTGGAGTGGCCTGCACGACACTTTCCGGAAGCCAAGGAACTTCCTCCAAAATTCTCCCTACTAAAAATTACAATCGAAATTACAATAGAAATGTATCCACACATCACACGATCAACATATGCTCCAGTAGGATACGTGGAATAATCTTTCCACCACCCGGTACGGAAATTTTGAATCACAACCACTACGCATCGCAACCAAAATTGCTGACCGATCAAAATTCAGCACGCAAAAATCAATAAGTCCAACATTGCGCACAAGGTTGAACATCACGGCGACATGGCTATATGTCACGATTTCATAGCTTTCTGGAAGCGGAAACGCAGACTTTAATCTCGTAGGTCCCCTACGCGCCAAATTCAATTGGTTCCAAATTGAAATTTGTTTAGCGACGCAAATTTTATTTTCCATCGAATCGGACCAAGACAACTTCAAACGATGGAGTGCACGATCGGACGGAACTACGAGGGCATTTCGCAAACATACCCAATCGCACTTGAAACGCTGAAAGGCGGCAGCGATTTAAAAATATATTCGCTTTGAAATACACTCGCAAAATCGGCCCGTGACAATGAACCATAAATATCTTCGTTATTATTTGATTCAGAGAAGAGCTTAAATTAGCAAACTTTTAGTATTTAGAACATGGAGTTATTGTTTTTTTTTTATGAAAGGCCATGTTTTTAACTGAAGTGCCAGTTATTTTCAGCCACTCTCAAACTTTTCTAGATTATATTTTATTTGTATTATTTTATCAGTCTTTGTTTTGAAACTTATAATCATTGTAAAAATATGATGTTATCATAGAACTGTGTGTCTCGCAAGTCGGAATTGCTACTCATGTTTATTATAGCCATGATTACTTTTTGAAAATTTGGCGAATAATATTACCATTACCATGGGATTTTCATTATTGCCATCCTAGTAGCCATGACTACAGACAACATGAACACCAATAATGTATCAAAAACAGAGTGATAATTATCACGTCAACTTTTAAAATGATTTTAAAAACAAGAAGTAATAAAATAATAAATATAAACATAATCTAATATAATTTTAATGCGGCTGAAAATACCCTATAACCTCTATATATTTGAAATCAGGAAAAAAATGACTGATTAAACGAGGAAAAAAATTGGTCTATTTACAAAATAGCCTATAATAAAAAAAAACAAAAACTATTGAAATGTTTGCTAATTTAAACGTTCTCTTTAAATCAATAACGAAAATATTACTTGGTCAAAATACGGTGGATTATTTTGTACATGCTAAAGGAACATATATGATATATTTGATAAAGTGAAAAGCTCAAAATATTGTATATTTTAGCACAATGAATTTATTTAATTTCCAAATACAGCCGAAATAAGAAAATGTTATCAAAAATTAGGAAGAATATGTGCAGATAATGACTGTTTTCTCCATGTCCTATATATTTTTAGATTCTATATGAAGCGCAACTTTTGAGAAATTAGATATGATCGACTCTCCAGTACCATAAATCGTTAATTTGAACATGATCTTAGATTATATACGAAGTTTGTTCCGTCACCATTGACGTTCTAGATCATTTCTAATATTTGTGATACGTCGTCAATTGACATTTTAAAAATAACTTATTAGTGTCAAAGTCAAAAATAACAATAAAATGTATTTTTACTGGTGACAATATATGACATTCATTTATATTGAAAAATTCTTGTCTCATCCGGTTTTCGACTGCTAACTCAACTTACCTTGAATATTTCCTTACAAGCAACTGTATTACTGCCTTTCTCCAAAAAACCCGTAACTTTCAAAACTGCATAGAAGAAGCTACGTGTGATTCTGTCAAACATTTTCCTCTCCTCAGTATCAAATTCAAATGTCTCCACTTCATGATTTTGGGCCATTTTGTCAAAAATGTCATCGGCCTCTCGGTTTTCTTGTACTACAGCGCAAGCTTCATCATATTGATATGGAAGACCGAAAGCTACTTTGCAAAGATTTTGAACTTCTTGTGGAAGGTTCTCAAAAGTCACCAATGTGGTATTTACACAACTAAAAAAACACAATAATTATTTTCCACGATAGTACAAAATTAACTAATGTAAATTATTTAAATTCGTGATTTTTTCAATTTTAAGGCACAAAAATTTAAAAAGCAACAAAATTAAAAGATAAACACGCAAATTAAATACAACGCAAAATAAATACTCCCAAATCCCAAGTCCTCGCCCCTCTGAATATGAGAGCGTAAGATTTCTAAAACGTTACATAATAGATCTACCAATATCAATATGAAATACTACTTTAAAAATGTCACAAAGTTATCGGATTTTGCTTAATAATATACTCGTCCATTTTTCTAAGCTTTTCCAAGTTCATTTAAAGTACTGTAGTATTTAACAATTGCAAAAATCTCCTTCACATATCAAGCGATTACCACCTCTCCCCGCACCCCAAAAGTCTGTTCGCAGAGGTTTTTTTTTCTGCCGATGAAGATCTAAAAAAATCTGTCAGCAATCTACTAAATATTGTTGCTAGTGTTAGTTTGGATATACACTGGTAAAAAGGTATGTTTTCTTTTACTTATTTATACTCTGGATATTATTTCCCGATGTAGCGTCACACAGGGATTCGCGACCAATTGCCGTATGATATGATATATATATAGGCAGACCAACATGTGAACAGACCACATGTGGAATATATGCTTAATATATTAACAATATTATACATTTTCTTCAAACGTCAATAAAACATAACTTTTTTTCAATCAATAGGCGAAGTAAAGGTATTTTGCAGACGCTGCCAGCAGCAGTTTATATCAAAGACATATAAACAAAATAGAGAGGTTTGTCTACTAAATATGAAGACGCCAACATCTTTCCCCTTCTTCTCACCCCTCAAAACTCCGCAAGCCGTACTATTACTTATCGCTACGGCGGCGCTGTTGCCGATGACACCTAAGAGTATGTCTGTATTGTGGAAAATCGGCAGCTAGTTTTTAATAACGTGACAGAAAAATTACATTTATTATAAAATAGAGCATGTCAAAATGTAAATTTTTCGCTTTAAAGAATACCGTGTAGATTATAATACTAACATATAAACATTTATAATACAAAACTTGAATGAAAATGGAAATAAAAAAAATCGTAAACTGGGCCTTACTTCACCACTTCACGAAAACAGCGGTACTCTCTTACCGCGCACGCCGACAACGTCGCATAGCCGGCGCTCGTCTAGAAGAAACTGACCGCCATGTTCATGAAAAGAGAGTATTCATTCATTTCAACCTAAATATTACATTCCATGCGTAAGTAAATAAACTCATATTGGTACCCCACGAACATTATTTTAGAAAGGTAAGTACCTATTTTAACTATTTCTTGTTTGCTATTACATGTTTAAAGTATCGTGAGTTAATAGAATCGGACATGTCAAATAATAAATACCATAAAGAAGTTGCCAAGTGGTATATACGACTATTTTAGCGACCACTTTTTTGAAGAATCGTGCATCGATGACCACTGCCATGAACTAATAAAACTCATTTTGAGATAATACTTTAAGATAAGAATTAATCATGAGGTAACCCAAGGAACCCAGGCAATGCGTCAAAACAGAATACGAAGTATAAACACCAAATTAATTTTATTTCGTAATAAATTAAATTTTCCTTTGTTTCTTTACAGGAGCTAGCGGCACCCTATAATAAATCTGTAATGATTGCTGTAATCAATTGTCAATTAAACCTAGATTGTTTTTTTCCCGAACTGTAATTAAACATTTATTTTTTTTTAGTTATGTACGTATTTCAATATTAATAAATTATTCTTTTATGTCTTAAGTCATTTTCATTTTTGTAATGGCTCATTATTTTCTGCTAGACAGTAGGCTTATTTCAATGTTACCTGACTTTAAACAGGTGTCCCCTAAAATGTTACCCCTATGGTGGCGCCGCCGAGAAAAACATGACGGAGGCGCGTCGTTGTGGCCGTACATGAATGGAATGATTGACGCACCTCGGCCGCCATCTTCATTATTTTCATTCGTTACTTTATCGCCTCTTCACGTTAATATTTCTAATGTTGGCATGTAAAGATTTGACAATTTATGAATGACCTGCTCTGTATATTGTTGTTTATGTCTTTGGTATATACAATAACCAGATTTTTAAATTCTCGCTCAATTCTGTTATGTTATCTCTGACATCATCTGTCAATTTTCAAGCATGGCGACAATATTTTCAATAAATAGATCATGTTGATTCAATAATTACTGTTCTACTTTTACTGACGTCGGCAGCAAAAGGTTTTTTGCAGCGGCCTGCAAAGTTAAATATTTAAGTATTTTTAAGTTTAGTCTAGTTTCCAGAAAAATAGCACGCAAAAAGTGACACTTTTACTCCTAGTCCGAGAGGCGACCATCATAATAGTGTGGTGTCTGAACTGTCAGGAGTTAGCATGATAAAAAATATTGTTTAGTTGGACCGAATAAGGAACCGTTGGTCGGCCGAGGCTGGCCTTGACCAGTAGTTAATTATACAGGGTCTTTCAAAAAGTTTGCATCATATGGGAAACTTTTTTATTATTGATTTCACAGAAAATTCTGTTCTGGACAAAAGTTGACGCTTAGAAAAAATCTATTTTTGACGATGCTAAATTAAGGATACAGGGTACTTAAAAAATAGAAAAATTAAGGTTACAAAAAGAAAAATGTTGGAATATCAGAAAACTTTCTACACAAAAATAAAGCTTTTATTAAGACAAAAATAGAAAAAACTATTTTTTCAAAAAATGCATCGTTACTGAAAAAAATGAGAACAAAATTTCTCAAACAACAGTGCACTTTTGGAAAAAATGGTAATTGACTTTTATTTTTATCTTAATAAGAGCTTTATTTTTCCTATATGTTGGCCGATATTCCAAAATTTTTGTTTTTTTAAATTAAATTTTTGTATTTTTTAAGTACCCTGTATAACTTATCTTTAATTTAGCATTGTCAAAGTTAGTTTTTTCCAAGCACCAACTTTTATTAAAAATAAAATTTTCTGAGAAATCAATAATAAAAAAGTTTCCCGTATGATGCGAACTTTTTGAAAGACACTGGACAAGGTGATTCACGGTTAATGGTAGGTTAGACGTTTCTGGAGAACCACTCAACCGATCATTCTGAAAATTTGGTCGTTTACATAAACGAATATGCTCTACCTTGCTAAAATTTTTTGACAGTGCAGTTTTGCCGCTTCCACTAAAAAGTAGTCAAATTTTAAATGAAACATCCTATATATTATTGCATATTTGGATTTTGCGGATAATTCTAGACATATTTCATAAATAATGTCCTATACCTATCTGTTACTGTTCTTGAAATATTGACAGTTGAAAATCGACCATTTACCAAGTTTGACAGCCTGTAAAATCTAAACGACTAGAGAAAAATTATTTGCACATTCCTATCTTGGTTTTTCATAAGCTATCGTTTGACACTAATTTTAGATTTAACCGGAAGTTAAATTTAACCGGGATTTCTTAACTTCTGGTTAAATAAAAAATTAGTGTCAAACGATAGCTTATGAAAAACCAAGATAGGAAAGTGCAAACCATTTAACTCTATCTTCAGCCGTTTGCCGTTAGTTTGACAGACTGTCAAACTTGGTAAATGGTCGATTTTCAACTGTCAATATTTCAAAAACAGTAACAGATAGGTATAGGACATTATTTATGAAATATGTCTAAAATTCTCTGCAAAATCCAAATATGCAATAATATATAGGGTGTTCCATTTAAAATTTGACAGTTGCTACTACTTTTTAGTAGCAGCGACAACACTGCACTGTCGAAAATATTTTAGCAAGGTAGAGCATATTCGTTAATGTAAACGACAAAATTTTCAGAATGGTCCATTGAGTGCTTCTCAAGAAACGTCTAACCTACCATCGACCGTGAATCACCTTGTACTTTTTCAAAAAGTTCGCATCATACGGAAAACTTTTTTTATTATTGATTTCTCAGAAAACTTTATTCTTGATAAAAGTTGGTGCTTGGAAAAAAACTAACTTTGACAATGCTAATTTAAAGATAAGTTATAGAGGGTACTTAAAAAATACAAAAATTTAATTTAAAAAAACAAAAATTCTGGAATATGGGAAAACCTTCTACAGGAAAAATAAAGCTCTTATTAAGATAAAAATAAAAGTCAAATTCCAAAAGTGCACTGTTGCTGAGAAAATTCATGACAAATATTGAAAAAACCCTCTTTTCCTTATTTTTGTACTTAATTTATTCAGCAACATTGCACCTTTGGAAAAAAAAGTATTTGATTTTTATTTTTATCTTAATAAAAGCTTTATTTCTTCTGTAGGAAGTTTTCGATAGTCCAAAATTTCTGTTTATTTTTAACCTTAATTTTTGTATTGTTTAAGTACTCTGTATAACTTTAAATTAGCATCGTCAAAATTAGTTTTTTTCTAAGCATCAACTTTTGTCAAGAAGGCCAGCCTCGGCCGACCAACGGTTTCTTATTCGGCCCAACTAAATAATATTTTTTATCATGCAAAATCCTGACAGTTCAGACACCACACTATTGTGACGGTCGTTTCTCTGACTAATTTAATAATACAATATATTATGTATTGGTAATTGCAATAAAATATAAGAAGACTTACTCTGTAACATATGACAACTCGGACAAACATTCTACAGATAAACCTTCGTTTTCTATACCAGAAGAAAAGATACCACTGACCAACCAGTGGCGGCACTGTAATTCTTCTTTGCTAGGGGCTTGTCCCTCTAACATACCGCCTAAACATCGGCCAATTAACAGCGAACAGGTTTTTTGCATATCTACGATCCAAATCCATGACTGTTCGGCTAGCTGAGCAAGGGTGGGAGTTTCCGATCCTAAATATTAATAACATATCACCAGAGGCGCATTTGTTTGGCATGCTCTAACTGATTCGATCAAACTAATAAAACTAATATTAAATTCCCCATACCATCAGTTTACCGATCTGAATCAACTGTTATTAACGAATAGCAGTTCTAAATAATGTCAATCAATACTGGAATATTGATTAAATTTAAATATTTTAAGAAAATAATTGGTACTGGCCATTATAATCGAAGGAACAATCATGTCGAATTTTGGTTTTTCAGCGTCTTAGAACATAATTTTTACCGTCAGATCACGAGCAGAACATACTTGTAACGTCATCGCATGCAGAGCAATAACGACCATGATAATGTTAAGTGCTACGGATTTGTATAGATTCACCTGTTCTGAGTACTATGAGTACATCATTTTTTAATTGAGATACAAGGTAAAACGGAAACTAAATTGTACTATTTACATGTATTAGTTGTTCGATAGTTTCTATTAGCATGTAAGTAACAAATAAGATTTGTAATATTGACATAGTTCAAATGATTCCAGACTCGGAAATCCAAAGAAGGCAGATCGGGTGATCAAAGTGGTCATGCAACGTGCTGTAATCTTGTACCAATATAACTTTCGGAAAGTAGTATGCTATTGTGAAGTAACTTCAAACAATCAATATCAATTAAACGGGAATAAATTATTTGAAGTGGATCAGACTAAACATTTCAGTTATGGGAATCTAAGGCGCAACTGAAAAGCCTCCAGTTATACGACATTCCACTCAGCTATCATTGAGCCGTTTAGGGAATCATTGCCCAATTACTCCAATATAAATAATGTGGATACACCCAAAAGAGATATGCAACAACATTTAATCATAGATAAATTAAATGAATTTGTAGAAAATAAATCAGTATGCGTTTTTATGTTCCGCACATCATATCTCAAGTTAATTACAAGCAAAAACAGAAATTATCATAGTAAATTGCTTATTACTCACGTGAGCCGTCCCTATCGCTTTCAACAAGTAACTCGCTCGGTAAAAGTTGGTTAAATTTATCTAAGTAATCCAAAACATCCAAAAGTTGATTATAAATAATTTTTACAAAATAAACGGGCATAAGAAGTAGCGAATTCAATATTTTAAACAACATGGCGCCGGCAATTGAATCTTGAAGAACGTTGTAAAGCAACTCTAAAGAATCCGGATATACGATCTAAAACAAAATATAAACTAAATAAAATCTGCAATGTTCCCCAGTTTGAAGTTTTCAAAAATTATATTGACTGTTTTATCCATTCAATTCAATTCAATTCAAAATATACTTTATTGTTGAAACCATAAATGTCTTGTTAACAAAGCTGTTACGAAAAGCAACAATAAAATGGCAATAAAACAAATTACAGAATCGAAAAAATTATAAAAAAAAAGAAAATAACTCGAAGGTCACATAGAGGAATTGCACCTAAACCAACAGGAACGTACACATATAACGATAGGCACTAAATTAGTCATTAACGTTAAAGCTATTTTACAAATAAATAATACAAACATGTTTGACAAATCACACTGCATTCTGATAAAACTCTCCCAAGGTGTAATCGTCTAATATGCTTTTTAGTCGGCATCAATCTAAATAAGATAGGCTAAATGCTGGATAAAATGTTGAATCAACTTATGTCATCAAATGTACAGTAAGTAGTCCAGAGAAAATAGCTAATGGCAATGAAAGTTCTCATTAAACCGATGTAAAAACTTCATATTCACATGTGACGTAGTCTATACATTCTCGTTGTTTTAGATTTCTTTCATTTGAAATTACTGTATGTAACGTTGTGAGTATAGGACTTATAACAAAAATTTACCTTATTCGAAATTTGCGGACGGCGACGTTTCGACCATTTATTGCGGTCTTTTTCAAGGCTACAATAGGAAAACACTGTACTACAATTTGGCATAACCTGTGCTTACAATTAATTTTTTTTTCTTTCAGTTACTATTTTCATTGAAACAGACTGATAATTTTAAGGACAAATTAATTTGAACAGACATTTTCATTAAAAAGCCAAAATAAGTTTACAGAGATCATTATGGCACGGCACTACTTATTAAAATAAACAACAAAGTTTAACAAAAAAACCAAAATAAGACGAAATTAAAAAAAAAACACATTATATACCAAAACAAAAACAAACAATTTATAATAAATCATTCTGGTTTTCACTACAAAATTCAACTCTCAAAAAGTCACCCATTCTTTAATATTTTTTATTATTATTATATATAGGTATTTGTATTTATTAGGCAGAAGACAGCTTTTTCGATTGGACCACACAAATAAAACCTACCTTTTTCTTCAGCAGAAGTTTTCGATGGTCATTAAACATTTTATCCAACAAAACAGAATATGGAAAATATAATTATGTGCACAATTGCATTAAAAACCATCAAAAACAAACATAACACATTAAAATAATTGTCAACCAAACTAGTGCGTTGTACAGTAGTGACTAAAGAAGAATAACTTCACAGTGATAGGATGCTTTTTACCATTGAGTTATTATGTTTTTAATTTGGTTTATTTATTTTCGATTTGTAAATATTAAGTACATGTGCATATTGCGTACTGAGGCCCCCGCGTATCTGTTCTGCAATTTACCGTGTTGTTAAGGGTTATATGAATCATTTCACTTATATTCATTTCTCGATCCAAAATAGCCACCTTGGAAAAATCGAAATTATGATGTGTCGCAAAATGATGTTGGGAAAGCGCTGTTTTTCTTGTTTTTTTATCTATATTAATTACTCTACAACTATTTATATTGGTATATTCGACTCTTCAAATATTGTCTAGTTTGGCCGATACAACATTTTTCACAGTGTACGCACGGAACCTTATACACCAAACATGAACATATATTATGTCTCTGGGTGTGGGGTCCTTTAAGGGTGTAAATAGGGAGCCAACCACTTTCAGGTTATAAAATGCTAGCTTACATTTTGGGTTCTTTGTAATTATTAGTTTTTCTTTAGATAATTTAGGTAAATATGAAAATTTAAAGTAGTAGCATTTTTATCCTTTTTTTATGTTATTTTTATATTGATTAAATATTCTATTTATAAAAGAAGGGTAATTATTTTTCTTTAATAAATGTTTTATAATGATTTCATTATTCTTGCAAAATTGAGGGTTTTTTATTATGGTAATTTTATGGGTAGCTGCGTGGGATGACAAGTAGTTGATTACTCTTCCTGATGCACAATTGTGTAAGTCCAGTACTTGCTAATCTTGTTATGAACGAGCTGATCATGACGTTATAAATAAAAATAGAATAGAATAGAATAGAATTTTATTAGTAAAATTACACTTTTGACAAAGTATTTTTACAA
>JAEQML010079945.1:0-11782 GCA_016904865.1 Pissodes strobi | reverse complement strand
CAACAAATGTATCCTGCCGTTGCTAACATATGGTGCGGAAACCTTAAAACTGACAAAACAAACTATAAAGAAAATCAGAGTAGCTCAGTATGCAATGGAGCGATCTATACTGAGATTATCCTTAAAGGATCGAGTACCAAACATTGAAATCCGCAGACGAACCGGACTGCAAGATGCCATACAAACTATAGCCAGGCTGAAATGGAATTGGGCAGGATATATCGCTAGAATGACGGATGATATAGATGGACAAAATGCATTACGGAATGGAGACCAAGAGCGGATGCCCTAAGAAGTAGAGGACGACCCCCACCCAGATGGTCAGACGATCTGAAACGTATATGTAGAAATTAGATGCAGGCAGCTCAAGACCGAGCTTTGTGGGTGAATGCCCAGCAGTGGACTAGGATAAGCTGATAATGATGATGACCTACTTAAATTGAGAGGACCTTCAGGAAGGAATCCTAGTTTCCCTCAAAAAAATTCCTCTACAGTTTTAGGTCTTTTTCAATTCATTTAGCGGAACTTGCATTGGTAAGAGTACGTCTTTAAATATTTTAACATGATGTTTAGCTTCGAAAATGTACATTTATAAATTTCAATCAATCACCTCAAATCCCATTGAAAACGTTTTGAAAGTGAAAAATTTGGGAATTTTTTGATGATTGGAGGCAGTTGCTAGTGGATTTTATGGCAGATTTCGGGGTAAAATTGTACTTTTAGCATATCATTGCGTACAATTTTTAGGGTAAGCAGCTGGATGTAGATGTGGATTTTCAGCTTTTCACACAAATTTGCAGATCCTCAAAAAATCGCGATTCAAAAATATAACGAAATATCATAAGAAACTGCGGTTTTCACTGTTCAATAGAGCGGAAGTGGCTCCATAAATCTTGAAATTATCAGGTTCTTATAGCGTATTTTATCTATATTTTGTATAGGCGCCCAAAGTTAATAATTCCGGTCGATGTTGCCATCCCTAATCGTGTTTCGGACTGTGGTCTAGTGCACTGTTGCCAATATTGCACCAAAAGCAAACTTGCAGATTCAACCCGAATGAATCATTTTACCCACCTCACCCCTAATCTTGTATTGTTGAAGTTTTCACTTGAATGCAAATAAATTTCTACCAAAATGTATTTGCATTTAACGGACAGGGGACGATATACAATAATAATTATCACTCGAATAAAATAAATAAGCAAAAAAAAATTCAATATTTAAACATTTCTCTTTTATACCTTGAACCGCAGTTCACATATTGACATTCGAGTGCATTAATTCTTTATGACCAAATAATAAAATCATTTATACACAATATGTTAAACAACCAACTGGATTCCTGCTGCCATCTATTCGCCAAAGCGTCTACCTTGAAACAAATTAAAAACCAAGGCGTACTACAGTAATCTATGAGAGCGTACCCGATTAATTATAATTTGCGGTTCAGTTTCCAATCAAAAGATAGTACCACAATAGTACTGCCCACTTAAGGTGGGAACTAATATCGTAAAAGTGGTAACGACGTAACGTGACACGATTAAGGATTGACGCAAATCTATTAAATTAGCATTTTAGGAGCGTCTAATTCGTACCGAAATCGAAACGAGTTTGTTATTTCGGTACGAGAGCCGCTGCTTTATTAATAATTGCTTAATCTAGACAATTGGGCACTTGGGAAACGTTTGATCATGTCCAAAACTCATGATAGGGTTAGGTGATAACTTTATAAAATTATTTTTGTATATCCTTGGAACAGGTAAATAAATGGAATTAGTATGATTCGCAGCAGTTTTAGGAGGAATACTTTGGGAATCCAAAACAATGAGGGCCTTTTAGTTCTCAAAAAAGTGTTTTTTGCGTAGATTTGATTAGCAACATTGTGATTTGCTATTCCTCAATTTCCCAACAGCCAACAGCTGATGGTATAATTATGGATAATATTTTGTGCTTTACTAAAATGATAGAGCAATTTCATGTAAATGCTTTTTATGGCGATATTATAAAATATTTTGCTATAATATAACAATTGCATTCCCCAGTGCTTCACAAAGATTATACCGGGGGCGCCACAGAATTCCAAAATGTTACCTCAATTTTGTGAAAAAAAAAACAGTTCAAAATTAAAAATCCTCGGATAATCTCGAATCAAAAACTAATCACAAATACGAAGATAAACTGCACTCTTTAATAATGAAGAAAAATCTTTATAAGCCTTTAAACTTGAACAATTAAAAAACAAATCATATTGACCGTTTTTCCAGAATAAGGCGATAATTTTCGAACTCAACACGTTCAAAGCTATATTGGAATGAGGGTAGAAAATGTTATTTTTACACACAATTAAATGTGTGTGTAGATTTCTTTAAAAAGCCAAAACAGTGTATTTTGCTTTTCAAAACTTCGATTTTTTTCAATGCCTATCCTATATGAACTACACTAAGTAATTTGGTGGCGCAGATGAAAAAAATTGTTAATTTTTCTCTAATCAAGTAGGATTTCTAGTTTTTTCTCTTCAAAAGCACGGACAAAAATCAAATCTACAAATAAGAATAGTCTTATCCTTAAAGATAAATATTTGGTGCAAGTATATAATGCTCCAGTCAAGTTTATTCAAGGCATAATTTAAATATTCATCTATCCTTGGATGCAAGATGCGTATTTACTTGATCTCAATTATCTTATAGTTAGAATAAGAATAGCAGGTAGGATATATTGATAAAAAAATCTTCAATGAAAGGTATATTTATCTTCCAAGAAGTGTCTGGTATTCTTATTTTTATAATAAACTATTAGGCTTGAATAAATAAAGTTTGTTCTTCTTATAATAATAATTACACTCCAATCAAGAAAACTAACTCTATTTTTAAGTTTAAATATATATTTGTATTGACCCATCTTATTCTTATACCAAGAATAGGTAATATTGCATTTACCTAGGATTCTTGAGTACGTCTTCAATACGCATGATCATGATTGATTAAACACCTACGTATCCACATCTCCTGTTATTTTATTTTTGGTTTTGCTGCAGTATAGGCTGGAAGATGATTTTATTAATCTTACCCTTAATAGCTAAAAACTTACCAAAAACGTCACAGAAAAATATTTATTTGTATCCTGCAACAAATTTCAAAAAAGTACGTAACAATTTGAATTATAAGTTTCAAAATCTATACTGAAACTTATCAGTGACATTTGTCTTTCAGATCCCTTATCGCACTTAGGCATTGGTAATTTTCTGATTATGCCAGGTGATGAAATGTCATAAACTTCTTTTTCAGTTCTGACGAATTTTTTTAGTTGTGAAGCCTTTTTTTAATACATAACCTTGTAATTAATAATTATCAGACAAAACTTGTAATTTGTAATACTTCCACAATGAAATGTCGCTCGATTTTTGTTCCTTGAAGTTTTACAAGAACATAATCACCGGATCAAATCTCCAACTGAATGTCAGGTGAATCTTCTCTCTCGCTAAAGCTACCTTCATCACTTTCTGATGGGGGTAAATATTTTTTCTCATCTGATGAGCTATCATCCAATATTTTTCTTGTAGCCCTAGTTATCTTTTTTGCATTTTTTCTTCTTCTATCATTATTTTTTCTGGCGTCCATGTCAAAATTCGAGTTTTTCCCTTTCTCCGTCCTCCTGCCTTTTTTCTTTGTTCTGCTTTCTTCAGGTGAAATGAACGTTTTACTGCAGGTAATGGAGAACTGCAGCTTGGTCCATGTAATGGAGAAATGCAGCTTGGGCCAGAAAATGGGCAATTGATAGTTGGTATTTCTTTTTGATTCTCCGAATTAGGAGATACTGGGTGATCAGTCACATAAGACGGGAGAAATTCATCATCACCAAATACGTTTTCATTATATGGACATACCCCTGTCACTGCAGACCCGTTTGCAATATTCTGAGGCTCATATGCCTTTGGATACGCGTTTCCAACTATCTCTGTTATCTGATAGAGGGTGCGTGCTTTTAATAAGTTTTGTACGGACCAAAAACCGTTCTATCTAACGGCTGTAATTTATGCGACGTGTGTGGTGGAATCGTCAATAATTCCACGCCATTTTCGTTAGCTAAGTCTATGCTTAGTGATTATCGAAAATCACCAAAACTGGCTTTTCCTTAGACTTGACTTCTTTCAAAAAATGTTTCATATAATCCAGAAAAATGGTTTCGTTAGACCATCCAGATGGATTAGCTGTTCTTGCTGTCCTAAGAGGACAATGTTTCGACACTGGTCAGGGTTATCCTCAGGGCTAGATTACTACGAGTTACAATGCTGATGAGCGATCATTAAGAATGAACGCATGAAGTCACAATGCAATTAATCAGACATACAAAAAACAACTAACCAGACATACAAAAATTAATACTAAGCAAGTTATCGCAGTTGAAAATATCAGCGCGGACACTGTTTGACAATCGAAGCATTCTAGAAAACAGGTATTCTGTCCATACGAAGTCCTATGAAAGTCTATTGAAAAGGTGTTAGATTGTCTCGAGAAGCGACTGGGAGTATTAAAACTAATCAATTCAAGAAGTTCTGGAGAATTAATATGGTTGTTTACAATTGTATAAATAATTGACTTATCGAAGTTCTCTCTTCTTTGTTCAAGTTTCTGAAGTTTCAAAAGCGATAGAGGCTCATCATAATGAACACTTTTAACAGGAATGTGAAGCTTGTAAGCGATGTATCGTAAAAATCTATGTTGCAATTTCTCTAATTTTGAGATTAGTTGAACTCTTTATGAACTCGAGCATTTTTAGAGCTTTATTACAGCAGTATTCAACATGAGGGACAAAGGTCAAACTCGAGTCAAAGAATATCCCCAGATCCCGAATGCATGACACATTCTTGATCCTGAAGTCATTCAAATAATTATCGTTCAGCTGGGAAGTCAAGCTCCTTGACAACTGAATATAATGGCATTTCCATATATTAAGGTCCATACCGTTCGTCCGGCACCAGGCCTCAAACCTTAGAAGGTCACCATGCAAGTCCCCACTAGCATTTTCAGAGTCAATGACCCTAAATACTTTAAGGTCATTCGCATAGAGTAGTATTTGATTATGCTTAAAATAGATGGTGACATCGTTAATAAATATATTAAAGAGGAGGGGTGCAAGGTGGCCTCCCTGAGGAACTCCAGACGTAACTGAGTTGGGCCTGGACCTGATAGAGTGATCCGCACAACCTGAGTGCGGCCCACCAGATATGAATAAATCCATGAAGGAAGGCTTTCTCCAATCCTATATTGTGCAAGTTTATCGATAAGAATTGAGTGACCCACCCTATTGAAAGCCTTGGAAAAATTTGTGTATATGGAGTCTACCACAAGCCTCCTCTCTAAGGCTGCCGATTATTAGTTGTTATGGAGCGGCCTTCCAGGAAGCCATGCTGACATATCGAAATTACATTTCGAAAAGAGAACTTCAAAAAGTCTGTACCAAGATCTTCAAATCCTTTAGGTATGTGAGAGGAATTTCTTAACATCGTTTTGACAACCATCCTTTTTGAAAATAGGTCTTATAAAAGCAGTTTTCCATCCCCTTGGGAATATTCCAGTGCTAAGTGATTGGTTAAACAAGAGCCATAATGGCCTAGAGAGAACAAAAGCACAGTTTTTAAGAAAAGGTGGTGGCAATCCATCAGGACCAGGCCCCTTGTCAACTCCAATTGAACATAGTTTGTCCAAAATCTCAGAAATCCCTATATAAAAATTTGTTAATTTTAGTTTGTTTGCGAAATTTAGGTGCAGTGGACCATAGTCAAAAGATGAGAGTTGTGAAGGCCTGTAAACAGAAGAAAAGTGATCTACAAATAAAGCTGCGATGTCTTCCCCCTCTTCAGCCCGCGCCTCGTAGCAGAAGGCAACACCCTATTACCTGATTTTTGTTTTAAAAAATTCCAAAAGACTTTAGGATCATTGTGAATATTATTTTCAACTGCATTTATATAAAAAGCGATAGCATTGCTGAGCTTGATCTTTACAAACAGCTTGGAGGTTACTAAATATTTCATAGTCATCAGGATTTTTAGTAGTTCTGAATCTATGATGGACCTGATTCTTAAGGAATACATTAGATTTCAGATTTTGGTCAAACCATATGGGAAACCTATACTTATTCCTAAATTTAATTGTTGGTTCACATTCATCTAAAAATTTTCTAATTATGTCACAAAACCTATTTACATTTTCATTAATGTCAGAAACAAACCAACTATTCCAGTTTATGGGAGACATCAAATTATTCAAAGTATCAAAATCACGGTTCTTAAAATCTAATACCTCAGCCTCTTCATACTCTAACTTTTTAACGTCTATCTTGTACTTTGAGCTAAATATCAATGCAGGATGGTGCCTGTCCCAGTCAGTGAGTGGATCACATGCACAAGTAACAGAAATTCCTGGGTCATCCGAGAAAACCAGATCCAGAGACACACCGTCTGCATTAGGTACATTATTCAACTGGTGTAGGTTTAGAAAGAAAAAGGTCTCAATTAAAGGTTGAGCTGTGGCTGGGTAGGACTTTACTTTCGGCAAATTCTAATCGCCTACAATGGTGATTGAGCAATTGGGGTACAAATCAGCCACAAGTTCAACAGCGTTGCAATGTTTTTGGTAAGTGTTAGCATTAGAAGAGGGTGGGACATAGATATAACCATAAATAAGTTTAGTGTTGTTGTAGGAAACCATCACCCAGATTTCTTCGGAGACCTCTTCCTCCACTTTGATTCTCTCTGATTTCAAGCCATTACAGACTGCAATCATCCCCCCCCCCCCCCCCCGTTTCTGGCTTCACCTGTAATGTCCAGGTTTCTGTCTTTCCTATGCACACAATAATTGGTAAGACCTAATTCCCCGTCCGCTATATCTGTATGAAGTGAGGTTTCGGTAAGCATCAGGATATTGTAGTCACAACAAGCAACTCTTTGACAGAAATCGTTAAGTTTTGTCCTAAGGACATTAACATTTTGATAATATATACTAAGTTCATCTAGGTTTGAGCCTCTAGAGGAGGATTTCTTGGAAAATCCATGGGACGTTGTGGTCTATTTGGATTTTTAAAGCTGAAGTTAAACTTTCTGACCAAAATATTAGAAGGCCAGAAATCACTTTCATAAAGCTGCTTAGAACACGCGCAGTCAACTCCCACCTTGAAAGAGACAGCACATTCCTGTTGGCGAGCAGTTTGACACTGATCTTGTTATCTGCTTCCATATTTGCCTTGCTCTTAATGTACTGCAAAACAGTGCAATATGTAACAGTACTGGCCGCCCTGCCAACACCAAACCAATCCTTGCCATTGCTCGTCTAAATGAGTGAAGAGGATCCTCTGATCACATCATTTAGGCCCTGATTACCGTTGAAACGAGATTTATGAGTGTAACCGGTATTTATATCATTATTTCTTGGGCTAGTACTACTAGCAGCAAGAGCATTATTAATTGATTTACTAACTTGGCTAAGCGAAAAAACATTAGCATAGAAACAGCGTCATTTTGTTGTTGTGGTTGTTGTATACATACATACCTGCTGTCATGATCGGGTGGAACAATTTTAAGGTTAGTTCTGTTTGAGCTTCTACTTCCTCTTCGGCTGGTTCTTGACTTTCGATTTAGGCGGCCGAAAATTTGTCGCCATAGTTGCGGCAGTCACGTGACCTTCTTTTAGGTTTGGTTGTACCCGAAAATGTCATGAGCGGGGGCAAGAGGGGAGGTTGGAAACTAACCTCAATAATTTCATTTTTGTTATTTAATTGATCAATCTTTTCTTTCAGGGAAAACCTTTTCACGAAGTAGATAATTTTTTTCATGAAGTTCCACGACAAGTGATGTCAGCAATTCATTATTTTTCTTGAGGAAAGCAACCTCATCATCGGTCACAACAATACCGTCATTACATGTAGCACAGATTAATCGATTAAAACCGGTGATTCTAAGATTTTTTAACCGAACCACACATGCAGCATGAAAAGCACTATCAAATTGTTCACATACTAAATCAGATTTTACATTTCTATTGCAACTAGCACACTTTTTAACGGCTTCACCTTTCGGATCAACATCATCGGCGGCCATCTTGACACTCGTACTTTCGAACCCGCTGAATTCGAAAATGATCACCGATTACTGCAGAAACGATTAGTTTGAAATTATTATTATAAATAAAATGCTGCAAATGATCAGCGAATTTACCCATAATAAGAATTTAAAAAACACATTTTTGAAATTCTGAAATAAAACAAAAGAACATTTTTTTCCTAACAACGAATTTTTAAATTTAAATTTTTTCGTTTTTTAGAGTATCTCAGTTACTACAATTATTTATTCCATCATCATCAGCCTCTTAAAGGAACTGGTTCCCAATTCAAGTCGTTTACCCGAAAAAAGATTATGATTATGAGGTAATACAGTGCCCAAGAAAAATTGGTTTTAGATGAGATCATCCGTAAAAAGAAATTCAGAAAATATTGTTTGGATTACTGATAAACATGCCAACATGTTTAAAAAATTGCGTCTTCAGAATAGGGCAAAGTTGGTAGAGATGCCCCAGTGGTAGAGATGGCCGGCTTTTATTACTCGAAAACTCTTACATGTATGGTAATGCGGCTTGTCCCAACCCAATCAGTTGTTTGTCATTCAGGTGCGGAAGAAGGTGTTGCTGCTGATAATTGTCTTGTTTTGGAGAAATTTTGTGATGTTTTTTTGAAGTAGGTGAAAATTTTTATACGTGATTACGCTATATTTATTTGTTTAATTCGCAATTTTGTCAAAAAATTCCGGAATGCATGTGCTGCTATTTGCAATATTCTAACCTCTTATCTTATACCATCTTTTGGTATAGATGCCCTAATCAAAGTGGGTAGAGATGGCATTTTAATTTAGGTATCTATTTTTTTTTAAGATTATGCCATCCATCTATAAATGGATTTGTCCTCAATTTAGTGGCAGCTATGCAAGCAGTTCGTAACGGAGAACTAGGTACTAATTAATGCTGCAGCTCGCAGTTATGGTGTACCATCAAGAACTCTTCGTAGAAGGCTGAAGTCAAACGATTCTAAAAAAGGATGAATGGGCCCAGCACCTTAGGAGCTGAAAATGAAGGAAAATTAGTATAATAAAACTGCAAGACCATAGATGCGCGCCTCGTCATTTAGATATTCGGCAAATGGTCTATAAGTTTGCAGTTGCTTTACACATTCCAAATAAGCTTAAAAATGAACTGGCAGGAAAAGATTGGCTTCGCTCTTTTCTCAGAAGAAATCTCGAGCTCTCCGTAAGAAAAGCTTAGGTATTCCCATAGCCAGAGGATTAGGAATGTCTCTAGACAGAGTAAATCATTATTTTGATCTACTTTGCTCTGTCCTGGAGTAGTTTCACTTGTTTGATAAACCCAGCCATATTTTCAACATGAATGTGATAGGTATACAGCTGAATAATGTCCCAGGAAAGGTGATCGCTCGGAAAGGCTCCAAAAACGTGGCTGTAATAACTTCTGGGGAGAAGGGGGAAACAATTACAGCTCTTGCATGCTGTAACGCTGAGGGTACATTTATACCTCTAATAAGTAGCCTACATGAATTCAGATTTGTTTTCAAGGTGGCTAAAGACTCACTTTACACCGCGCAAACCTGAAGGTAATGTTTTATTATTGGCGGATGGTCACAACTCTCATTGCTGTGTTGAGATTCTAGAATTTGCTAGGCAAGACGATATAATAATTATCACTTTGCCAAGTCATACCACGCACTGGTTACAAATTCTCAACAGGGCGGTTTTTAAGTCATTAAAATCTGCATATGCTGTTGCTGCAAATAACTGGATTCGAGCAAATGACATTTAATGAATGAGGCATGGTGTAAGGCAGCAGTACCAGGAAACGCAACTGGTGTGCTTTCCTATCCGAAACTGCCACACTAAATCCTTCCAGAGAGACCATACCGATCCTGTAACTTTGAACGAAACTGTGGACAGAGAAAAAACACTGCCACTTCAACAGCCTAGTATGAGAACTGCTCAAGAAATGCCATCAAAGCCAAGTACCATACCCGCACGAGAAATGTCCACTCAGCCTAGCACCTCCACGGCTTCTCAAAATTTAACTCAATCAGTGATAATTCAAGAAAACTCTGATATAACTCCAGGAGAAATTTTGGATCAGGTTTCGCCCCCCACCAAAGATTCGGGCTTTGGAAAGTATCCGAAGAAGAGCTCAGCATATTTCTACTGTGTTGACTGATGCTAATAATATTGAGCAAAGAAAGCAAAAAAAAAGAAAAGATTTCCAAACCTAGTGAAAAAGTTACCAGCATTAAATTGAAGCTGAAGATAAACAGAAAAAGAAAAAGAAAAATGTCTTCATCAAGTGAATCCGAAGTTGGGAACCTTCCTATGCTAGAAGATGGATACTCTGACAATTCAATTAAAGATGATGAGTGCGTGGAAGGTGGAGAAAAATATTCCGAGACCACCAAGAAAGATGACTGGGTAAAATGTATTAATATATATTGCGAGCAATGGTTTCACGATGGATGCAGCAAATTTGTTAATTTTTGCGATCCCTGTGGAAGAATAGCTACTAAAAAGAAGATTTAACTTACTTTGCTCATGATTTTGTATCGGAGTATAGAGGCCGTCACTATCACCCTGTGTGGGGCATCTTACCCAAACACTGAGGGAGAGATGGCCAATTACAATTTAAAATAAAACTTGTTTTTTGCATTCTTTTATAATTATTATAACTGAATAAAGCTTGGGTTACTGAAAAACAAGCTCATTTTCTTTTAATCATTATTTTTCTGAAATTTGGGTAAGGTTAAAAAAAAGGTGGGGTGTCTCTACCAACTTTTCCCTAGTCACACTGTAGGATTTTGTTATAATTTGTGTTTTATTTTTTATATCATATATAGAAATTGTTCTCTTTTTCTTAGAAATAAGTTTATTTAAACAGATTCCTTTTTTTAAATATTATCTTATTTGTTACCATACTTTTGTGTTTTTTTTTTATTCATTTTGTATATTTTGTGTTTTTGTCAGACTTTTTTGTTTAGTTTTTGTTTTTTTGCAGTTTAATAAATTTTTGTTTGTATAAAATTTAAGAAAAAAATAAAAATAGACTTTTTGCATATATGTATTGGTTTTTCAACACCTCTCGGTAAAAAGCAAGATAGAAAAATTGTTAATAGGACAGTTTTGTAGGGCTTTGAGTAAAATACGTTAAAAGTGAATCAAGAATCAGTCAAACGTTGTATTGCTGAAATAGAACTTAAAACAACATTTTTTAAATTAAACATCCCACTTTTTGTCCTTTTTATAAATCTTTTAATGCCAACAAACTTTAATTAAAGCTGCAAGGTTTTATCTTTAAAAATAAGGCATAAAATCACATATAATATATAGAAAGAAAAGGGAAAAAACGGGCGCTGAAAGTATTGTTAATTGAATTTGCTTTAGCATAATAATTATGAAAATTTATGAACTTTATTTTAATATAAAATAAAAACAACACAATAATACAAATCGATTAAAATATGAAATTAAAAATTAGATTGGCTAAAATAATTTAAAAAAATATATATATTTTCATCTTTAGGGTATGTACGAGACAGTTTGACCAACGCGAGAGACCGGCCACTGCCGACTGTTCGTAAACAACTCTAACAAGATAATAACGGTTGACATTTATAATATACATAATCTTATATAAATAACTCATGTTTCCATAAATACTTTATCATAATTCGAATGACGCAAATTAATAAATTAATT
>JAEQML010079944.1:0-11783 GCA_016904865.1 Pissodes strobi | reverse complement strand
AGGAGACTTTTTCAAGATCTCTGTATAATAAATACGGATGCGAAATTTGAACAATTTTGGACAAGCCGAACTTAACTTATTTAAAAAAAATTGCAGCTAATTTTTTATTAAAATTCAACAGGTAATACTGCAGACACCAGCATTAATTAAACTTGTCAACCTATGATTTGTCACTGTCAAAAATAATTTGAAAGTAAACTACCGTTTGCAAATTTTATTTGACATTGGCAAATCATAGGTTGACAAGTTTAATTAATGCTGGTGTTTACAGTATTACCTGTTGAATTTTAATGAAAAATTAGCTGCAATTTTAATTAAATAAGTTAAGATCGACTTGACCAAAATTGTTCAAATTCCGCATGTGTATTTACCATACAGAGACCTTGAAAAAGCCTCCTTACAACTTTGCTCTAAAGTCAACAGGAGAGCAAATATTTGGGAAGTTTAAAATTTGCATGGAATTTCCTATGTTTCCAATCACGATGCACCACCCGGTATATATATAGCTTCCTTAGTGCCACTAATTTGGCGTTCTGCATAACTATTTCATTCAGTCACTACAAGTATCTTTTGTCAGAAAACACGCGAGAGAAGTCATATAACTTCAGTGTTGAAAAATATTGAAATAGATGACTCCGAGTCCGTCTTGTTTAGCAGTTCTTTGCTGTACGAGGCGAGTGGTAGATCTTTTATTTGCAGGTTACAATTGGAGAATGTCAATAACTTCTGCTTAGCTTAGTGGCTAACATTTTGTCTGGCATTCCATCTGAATTTGATAATAGTGTCCTCTACGAGCCTTCTGATGAAAGTCTTGAATCAAATGCTACCACATCTGATGCCAATATTGTTGAATCGAACTCGGAATTCGCCCCTCAGCTTGAAAGCTTTTCGAGAGCTACCCCAAAGCCTCCGTCGCTTCCAGCAGCTTTGGGCGCTAATGCTGATTCTTTTATGATATTTAATAAATCAAATGAGTCATTAATTCCCGAGCAAAAATCATCTTTTAAGAGGAACTGCAAATTATCCCGTGAAATTGACAGCAAGCTTACGCATTTCCAATTATTCACAAAAAATTATACCCACGTTCCTCATTTAAGTGTATTGCGCAATGTACGAACAAAAAGTAGGAATTTATAAAGCGGGAAGAAACTGAAAGAAACCCATGAAAGTGAAATGAACATCGTCCTGTGTTATTGGTCAAATATTTTTTTCGTTGGGGAATACAGCAATAACGAATGCAATCTCTGGAGACACATTCAAATTTTTGTCTTCAAAACTATAATTTGAATCACCCTGGAAGCCACCTGAGTGCGCCAAGATATATTATATAGGTGATGTCATTGAGTGCATGAAGGCACATTTCAGAAGTGTCGTCAAGATAGTTGTTGACAGAGTATTAGTGAGTCTATGACCAAATTCAAAGGTCGCTCGTAGATGAAACAAGGGATATAAAAATGTGGATTAGGTCCGATTTTGTCATTGGCTACACGTACGATTTTAAGGTCGAGAGACTGGACAAGTAGTTAGTGGCATATTAGGAGAGCGCTTTATGCATAAACTTTTTGCCATAGCCAAAGAAAAATATATTGTTTTAAACGCTTCTTTACTTCGGTCTTCTTACTTAAAATTTATAATATGCAGCATTTGGTACTCTTAACCACAATCGAAAGAATATATCTAAGATTGCAGGCAAATTAGATAGAGGTGGATACGTATTCCAATGCACTAACGGACTCATGTTTGTGAACTGGCAAGACACGAAGCAGCAGTCGTACGAGACGGTCGTGTTTCCGTTCGTTGGTTCAGCTGGTATTGAATATTTATTTTGTTTTGATTTGTTTTGATATTCTGTTTTGTTCCGATATCGTGTCGATGTCCTCTCTTGGACTAAGCTTGATCTTGTTTAGCTGCTATCAACCTTTGTTTAAAATTATTGAACTTCAACCTTACGGCGTTCTAACTTTCGCTGTGCGTGTGCTTCCTGGTAGATTTATATTTTCTGTTGTGTTATTGGTTCCTGTTTAGACAAACTTGACTTTCTTCAGCTGCCATTGACTTTTATCTAAAATCATTGAACACTAATATTGAAACGGCAGAGTTTAAGTGTGATTCCTGCCAGACAATCGTCGCAGAAAATGATAAATATAAACCTCGCTGTAGTGGGAAGTGTTGCCGAAATTATTGTATGAGCTGTACTGGGCTGGATAAGGCAACAACAAAGATGCTCTACCAACAAAAGTACCACAATATTAGATTTTTCTGCAGTATTTGTGACTCTCCTACGTTAAACTATCGTCACGACGAAGTATCACAGCTACAAGAATCGCAGATCTTTCTGGAAAATGTCGAAGCTCTGGGAACTTGTCGATCATTTCTGAAAATTACGACACTTTGAGTAACCATGGTTCCAAATAGAAAATTTTATACAAAAAAATAGATGACATTCACAGCCTCCATGCCAGATTCTCTGATAATAGACAAGAAACTTTATTCTATTCGATCAAGAAAATGAAGCAAGATATATTCAATCTGTCATCTATTTTTACGAACAATCATGATGAGTCTGTTAAAGTCCAGATTCACGACTCATCAAGGGAAGAGTTATTGAAAGAAATGAGCAAAACGCTGAGGTTGTAACTGTCAAAAAACATTTGAGGACAAGCCACGTTTTGTCCTCAAATTATAGCTTTTTAGAGAGAAATTATGGGAGGTGTTTACTTAGCGGATCAGATAGTGGAACTCTATAACTTAGACCGAAAATCTACAAAATGGTGGGAAAAGTTGTAAATTCGTGGATCATCTATAATGAAACACATAAAAAGAAATATACGCTGTTGCAGATTATTGGCGAAGAACGAAGAACAGAAGCGATACAACTGATTGCGAAAAAGGGCAGGTTTTCAAGAAAAGAAAAAGCTTTTCAGCCGTGTCTCTTCATTTCACCATCGAAGGGCCAACTATGAGAAAGTGTAGGAGGTGTGCCGTGGGGAAGATACAGAGACATTCAAAAAGGTACTGTCACGAATGTGACATTCCTGTCTGAAAAAACTATTCTGCATCTTACCGCAGTCAGTAAAAGTAAAATGTAAAATATATACGTTTATTCGAATTACTTTTTGTGGTTTTTGTGTTGAACTAAATTTTCGCATTTCTTGGAAAAACACGACAAAATAAAGTTCTGCAAGAGTCTCTCTGACCCACATATGCGATGAAATAGGCCGCCTTCTTTTGAAGAACGAACAAAATATTCAGCAAATGTCGACTACCAACACCCCAAAATGGAATCCCATAATCTGAGGTGTGATTCAAAAAGTAGACATTCCGTGCCATCACTGAGCCAAGTTCTAAGCGCATTCTTCTAATAGCAAACCATCCCGACGAGAGCTTTGCGCTCAACTTACAAATGTGATCCTTAAACCGCAGATTTTGAACTCTCAGGAACCGAGTCACCGCCTCCTCTTGAAATAGATCGCTCCCCAACTGCAAGCCGTGTAGATCACACTTGAACGCTACCATGTTAGTTAGACAGTTGGTATAGCACCAGACTTTAATCCTTAACAAGTCATTAGTGACTTTGTCTTTAAATTGTTCAATATCCTCACTATGCCACACATCAGAAGTGTCGTCAGCAAAAAGTGTAAATTTTCTTGATACTTTAACTTGGATAAGGTTATTTACATAGATCAAGAAAAGACTCCTGCGGAACTACGCAATGCACATGCCAGACACAATCGCTGACTGATTGCGACCACTGAAATAGGAGGCAGCGCATGCAAAAGTCAAACTCTTAAATTCATATCTCTTGAGCTTTGACATCAGTATTCCTTGAATGACGCAGTCAAATGCCTTCGGCAGATCACAAAACGCTGCTGCCGCCGTCTCACCCCCAATGATAAATTGTAAGCTCTATCGAGGAAGCTGAAAATGACGTCATGAGTACGCTTTGAGTCTGGAAATCCAAATAAGTTTTGCGTAATTACATTATGTGTCTCGAAATACTTCCATATTCGGGAATAAACAGAGTTAAGGGTTTTTTTGAAGTGAAAGCTTCTTTAGGCGCATTCAGCACACTTTTTCCTGGGTTCCTGTCCTGTAACGCTCATTCGGTTATTGTCTACGTTAATCATCGCAGTCGGCTGCAAGTGGAAATTTGGGATTTGGCACGAGTTTAGGCAACTCAAATGTTGGTCAGCTAAAAAGTAGCGAGAATGGAAAAAATCGAGACGATAGTTTGATAGATGATTTTTAGGAAGAAAACTACCTTTTGAGGAAAAATGTAAAAACATCGATTTATAGGTCAAAAAAATTAAGGTTAAATTTTTTTTTTCGGGACAATCATATTTTTATAGCAAACCTGATCACTTTCATTTTTATGCTTTCTGATGTTTTGACTTTTATCGTGCGGTCTTAAGCAAACACCATTTTTTAATTACTTTAATTCTTTCAGGCTGGGAGCAATTACTCCTCTGGTCCAATATATGGCTGATTTAGATCCCGACGTACATCGAACAACGGCATTGGCCCTATTTCACCTTTCGAAAAACCCCTTCAACTGCATAACGATGCACGAAAGTGGTGTCGTTCCATTTTTGCTAAAGGCCGTATCATCGACTGATTGGAAATTGCAAGAAGCCGCTGCTGGATGTTTGGCGAACATCAGGAAATTAGCATTAGAGGCTGAGACGGTTCATTTAATAAGAAATCCACCAGAATCGGAAGAAGAAGAAGATGTCTAATGTCGTTTTTTGTATATTTCTAAGTTTTTGTTTATAATTAATATACAAATTATTTATAAGTTATCGGTATTACATATTACATTTATGATGTGCACTATAAAATAAGTCTCATGCATAGATAAATCAATAATTATCATCTCCAAGCGAGAACTGGTTTATACCAACAGTAAATTACTACCGCGCGGATTGGCACGTATCGGAAAGTCACCGTTTTATGTCACATTTCGTCACGGTTAGAACCGCAAGTAACCCTGATCAGGAACTACGTTCAATTCAGTTATTACTATTTATTGAAATTTTTTGTTGATCAATAATTATTGAATGTTTTAGGTCCAGTTTTCCCTCGAGTTTTCCATTTGTTTTGGCCCCCTATAGTGGTTTTATGTAAATTAAAAGCAGTATTGTGTCATCTTCTTAAAGTAATTCGTCTCATGCATGCAGCCATATTGTTCATATTAAAGTATTTAATATAATATAATCAACAAAATATTTATGAAAATTTTACACTCAAACAAAACAACTCGAAGCAACCCACAACTTTTCTTGCCAGCCCCAACTGATCTTGCAAGTGTCAGTTTCTTCTTAAATCCACAGGGCAGTGTATATACTCGATGAGTTAAAACATGACGTCATTTGACGTTTCTACGAGTAACCACTGGAAAGGACCTATATTATATTCAAATGATAAAGGACATTCTCCACTATAGCGTATAGTATAGATGTATAAAAACGTCAAATTTCATCAATCACAAGCTATAGCAAAAAATATGGAAATCCTTTCGTCAAAATTTAAAAGAGAGAGGCCATTTTTCAGATGTTGATGGATATTTTTCGAATTTTAAATACTTTTCGAATATATTGAACATCTCCAATCTAATAGAAGCAGAACGAGGCATGGCAATTTGTTACGGCTTCCACTAAGATCAACAGATACAAATTAGAAAAATATAACTCACAGACTCACACACAATCAAGTGAAGTTCTTTCTACCGTTTCCTTTTGGGTATGGTCCAAGATTCAAGATTAACCAGCATTAACCACAATTGACAATAATTGTAGAAGCTAATAGCTGCCATTGACAGAACCAAACTGTAAATTCCGGTAAACCCAAACCACAAACTCAAGAGGATCAGGGTTAAGCCAAATAAATGACAAGTGACGGACGAAAGCACACGAGACCGGGCTTTTATTACCGGTTGCCATTTTGACACATATATCAGGAAACCAAGATAGGAACTATCCAGAATCCGGTCTGTCAGGGACAGAGACTTTATGGTTACATTCGGAACTAACCAAGCTCTCGTTTGGTAAGCATATGCCCACACAAATTTGGGCACGCTAAAGAACAAAGCCGCTTACTTTCGCACCAGACCGATACTCATCACTGCATTTTCTGCATTGCACCAAAATAGAGGCTGTTCGAATATGATTTAATTTTATTCTTTTATCCATTATAAGAAGGTATCCAGAAGTTTAAAGACACTATAGTCTTAAAATAACGATAAAACATTCAAGGGAAAGACCTACCGAAAACAAATCTAGCTTAATATAACAACGTGGTTAGTTCAGTTGGTAATACTGACGAGGGAGTTAGCAGAAAAAGTGATAAAATTTATAACCATAAAATAGGACTTTCGCTCCGTCTTCGGTCGAGCACGCGTTTTATAGCCGCTCCTTTGCCACGTGGCGATAGTTCAGTGACCGTTGTTTCTCCCCCAGGAAGAATCGGGAGTCCTAGCCAGAAGAAATATTCATTCACGCCAGTACCCCGGCCGGAAGGACCGGCTGTCCCCGTGGGACCATTTCTGTATGTGCCTACTAAGATTCGGCTTATAGCCGCCAGTTTATAATTGTGTGCGATAGTCGGGGCCTCCAAGAGAGCGTATGCTCGACATCTTGAGGGACCCAATAATACCTCGGATCCAACAAGGGTGTAACCTATCTGTGAGGGTCGCCCCAGCTCTAACTAATCCCGGACGGGGGCCTTACTGGACGAATGCGCTATGCGCGAAACACTAGCAGGAACCCCCCATAAGCATAATGGCTAAATATAAGAAAGAAATTTGGAAAGGTGGGTGGTATACTGTGCTGTAATGTTGGTGTCAGTAATAACTGTTCAGCTGTCCAATTGGTAGATACAGTTTTTCCAACCAACTCTGCAAATCGAATGTACGTACTTTGTCATCTTATGACCTCATATCTCGTCAAAAGTCAAACTAGGATTGAGCTATGTTCATTAATTACCAAGTTTCTTCAAGAAGCGTCTAGGTACAGACCTCGAGTATCGATTTAAAGCACCGCGCGTGCGTGTTCACGAATTTCGGTTCCCGATTCCACACGACGCGATACGACGTTGGCCGAATGTATCACTAACCCAAACTAACCCATGTCTTTACGGTCCAGTGATTTGCTTTCAACTGGTATGATAGTGCAGTGATCAGGTACTGTGCTTGTGATATGGCGGCCCGAGTTCGATTCCCGTAGGTAGCAAGGTAACATAAGCGACATAATAATACTCTTACAGCTACGCGCATCTCCATTTAATATCAACTTATTACAAATATATGCCTCTACTGCAGAAAAAAAGTATTATAACGAAGTTCAAATTCTGTATAATCAACTAAGAATAACACTAAAAAGCATTAAATAGAACGAAATTACATACCTAAAGGGTGCTTTTAATGCCAAAATTGGTAAGGGCCGTAGATCAGAAATAGTAGGGAAATATGGCCTGGGAGAAAGCAATGAACGAGAGTACAGGCTATTTGGTTTTTGCCAAGAACACAGTATGGAGGTAATAAACACATATTATAAGTTACATCAACGCAGGCTGTATACTTGGAGAGCCCCTGGAGTTAATCCAGCACATATAATAAGAAATCAGATAGATTATATTCGTATCAACAAAAGATGTTCGGAAATGTAAGTTTTCTAAAGAAAACATGGCATGTTGAACATGTACAAGAAAGTCCGGGAAGTTGCTGGCTTGTATAATAAAAAAATCACCTGGATAGTGCGGGGAAAACGATTATGGATGAACGAGAAATTCTTGAAGAATGGAGTAAATATGTAACCGAACTGTTTGAAGACGACAGGTCAAACATTCAGGGTAATGTAAATCAAGAATTTTAAAATCTGAAGTTCTTCACGCCATAAAAACAGCCAAATCCAAAAAAGCAACTGGACCAGACAACACTCAAACCCAGTTAAATT
Organism: Pissodes strobi; assembly: GCA_016904865.1. NCBI lineage: Eukaryota > Metazoa > Arthropoda > Insecta > Coleoptera > Curculionidae > Pissodes > Pissodes strobi. The sequence continues at coordinate 3,834 of JAEQML010079944.1, read as the reverse complement.
CTTTAACGAAGTGGATAATACTGGTTAAATACCCGAGGAATGGCTGAAGTATATTTTTGTATAGCACTTCCGAAGAAACAGTGAGCAAAGAGGTGCGACGAATATAGATTAATTAGTCTGATGAGCCACACATTGAAGAATAAAAAGTCGATGCGAAAGGGACCTAGATGAAACCCGATTGCAAAAATGTCGCGACCAACGTAAAGATATTTATGTAGCTTTCATCGATTATGAAAAAGCTTTTGATAGGGTTCAGTATGGAGCGCTTTTGAACATATTTAGAACCTCGGGAATCGATGGTAGAGATCTGCGTATCATTGAAAACTTGTATTGGAAACAGAAAGCAGTGGCTCAAATCGATGGAAGACTAACCGACGAATGTTACATTCAACGAGGTGTCAGACAGGGATGCATTCTATCCCCGCTGTTGTTCAACATCCACTGGGATAAAATTTTCAAACAGGTGTTGCAAGATAAAGACCTTGGAGTGAAGATCAATGGTGAACTGATTAATTATATTCGATATGCCGACGACACGGTCATCTTGTGCGATAGTGTCCAGGGTTGCCAAGAGTTGTTGGATTGGGAAATGGGTCTAAAAATGCGCCAACCGCACTCACGCCGATGCTTCCCTACAGATTGACCAACAAAACATTGAGAGAGTTACTCAATTCAAATATCTGGGATGCTACATCACAGAACAACTAGATCCAAGTAAAGAGATTAAGTGCAGAATTGAAACATCTCGCACAATTTTTCTGAGAATGAAATCATTCTTCTGTAACGACAACCTAAATCTAAAACTGCGTCAAAGAATGATCAAATGCTATATTTGGTCTGTGTTGTTATATGGAGCTGGGACCTGGACACTGAATGCTGATACGATCAATCGACTAGAAGCGATAGAGATGTGGTTGCATAGAAGAATGCTACGAATACCCTGGACAGCTATGCAGACCATTGTCTTCTGTATAAACAATGCCCTAACGTTGGCAATTGCATTGGCGAGTTGTTCGCGGTTCTGAGCTAATCTATATAGTTGTTCGGCACCGCGTATGCCGGTAAAATCGCGAATGTTCTTTAGCCATGACATCTGCTTCCTTCCAATTCCTCTGCGACCCTCGATTTTACCCTTCATTATAAGCTGAAGGATTTTTGATCGGTCTCCTCTAAGAACATGCCCCAGGTACGATATCTTTTTTATGTTAATAGTTTTAAACAATTCACGAATGCATTTGCTCTATTTAGCACTGCTTTGTTGGTCTGCATAGCTGCTCAGGGTATTCGGAGCATTCTTCTATGCAACCGCATCTCTAGCGTTTCTAGTCGATTGAACAATGGTTAGGAGGACCTGATATGGCACCGAAAGAAGAAGAAGAAGCAAGGTATGTTTTTAAGGTTATGTTTGTTTCTTTTTTTTAATTTGGGGTTAGTTTTGTTTGGTTGCCCCCCGGAACTGACGAAGCGAGCGGAGGGCCATGCGTGAAGTTAATAGTACTCCTTTAAATTCTCGTCCTCCCTATATATGGCGCACACGCACGCGCGATGCCTTAAATCGATACTCGGGATCTGTACCTAGCCGCTTGTGTTTCTTCATAGTTAAGAAGAGACTTATGTGCTATATTTAATGGTTTAAGCATTAGGAGGCTGGTGAATGAACGGGTACCTAATTTTAGTTGGGTTGTGTTGTTTTTTATGAAAATCAAATCCATATGTAAATGTGAAATGAAACGGAATCTTGTTAATATTTTTTTCACACGCTGAAATTTTAAAAGCTTCGAAATCTTGGCAACGAAATAATATTTATTACGGCTGTACATTCCAGTAAAAACCACAATTCCTGCAAATGTCGTATATACAATTTAGAGCAATAAATCTTGTGGACAAGCAGAAGGTTGCTTTGTATATATAATGGTTACATTTAATGGTGTACTTGAACTGCAAATAAGTATAGTTGTTTATGCTTCTCATTATTATTATTAGCTACCTTCCTGAACTGACGTAACTATATATAAGGACTATAAACTTAATTACTATATGTACAAGTTACAGAATTAAAAAAAAACTAATGTCAGTAATTAATAGTTACGAGGAAGCAAACGTGTTCAAAATAATAACACCCACGATTGAAAGTTGAAGTATAAAAAATGAAGGAAATAACCTACATTAAAAATAAAAATGCATTACCCCTTTCTTGGTCGAATTAAATTATTGCACCCCATTTTAAGGGTCATTTAAACTGCATTTATTAATTAATCAATCAAAATCGTTTATTGATCATTTTGTAGAGGGCAAAAGAAAGGAAGAATTCAGGAAAGAAGTGCGAACCAAATGGATCTATGAGAACGCCTTCCAAAGTTAAGAAAATTCAAAATTTTTCTAGGGCCTACTCACCCAGGAAAATCAAAACACCTTATAACACTAAGTAAGAATAATCTCCGCATTATCACTGGCTTTCTTACCGGTTACTGCCGGTTGAGAAGGCACTTGGAGAGATTAAAAATTGAATAAATAGAACAGTTGCCGGTTCTGTGAGACGGGGGAGGAAACCACGGAGTGCGAAGCGGTCGCGAACAGACAAATGGCCTGCTTCGGGTGCTACATCGTCGAACACTTCAATTCATACAACCATCCAGACTACTTGCTTTTAACAAAGCCTTGAAGCTGGATGAGGCACTCTGGTTGAGAATCACATCAACGGAAGCACCATGGAAGGGGGACACGATAGATCTGTACAGGTCGCAGTGTATTAACATCCCCCCCTAAATTGTTCAGTCATTAATTCATTCATACTCCTGACATAATGTAAGAAATATGGAAAGGTGAGTCGTACTGTCGTGTGTTAGGTACAGTTTTTCCATCCAGCTTTGCAATTCAAATGTACTTGCTTTGTCTAATATGGCCTCATATCATATCTCGTCAAAAATTGTTTAATCATCAAGTTAATCCATAGTTAAGAGAGTTGGTTGAAACCCGAGTAATTTCGATTGGGAATTGGGATGGGCTGGTTTTTATGAAAATCAGATCGATACGTAAACATGAAATATAATAGAATTTTAAGAGCCTCGAAAGTTTGGCAATGAAATAATATTTATTACGACTTTAAATTCCACCAAAAACCGCAGCTCCTGCAAATGCTGAATATACAATTTACAGTAATAAATCCTGCAGAAAAGCAGAAGGTTACTTTGTATACATAATGGTTACATTTGATGGTGTAGGGGCAATGGGTACAAAATGTCATAGTGTGGTTAAATAACACAGCGATGTTTTAAAGACCAAATCAAAATATGGCAACAGCCGGAAGATGAATATGAGTGATGCACGTGATGTAGGTAAAGTAATCCTCCCTACCTTCAGTTGACGTTTGATAGCCGAAGATGGAGCACGCCATACTTTGTTTGTGTTCTGAACTTTTTAAATAGGCGATAATTTATCAAATAAAGCAAAATGGTAAGTTGATAATATTAACATTAGGTTTTATAATTATTGTGCATTCTATACTTGGAATAAAGTGCAGTTTTTTGCTGATAATAAGCGTGTATCTGGTTCCAAAGAGGTAAGATGACATAGGTGTTAGGAGGGCAAAATGACACATTATGCCACTTTGCCCTACCTATCAAATAATTTGTATTACAGATATTAAAATGCCACGATTATATTTTAGAAATACGAACAGGCAATCGTCGAGTGGTTCTTCTATGCTGCTATACGCAGACGTTCAGTGAAGAGTCAGGTGCCTCGAGCAAAGACACATTCAGCCTCACCAGGTGAGGTTATAAACATAATAAAGAGTCCAAAAGTCCGAAAAGCACCAGTTGCTGACAAAATCAG
>JAEQML010079943.1:0-11783 GCA_016904865.1 Pissodes strobi | reverse complement strand
CTGCTTCCGTCTAAGTATTGTAGAATTTCGCTAACTAATCTGAAACAATTTTGGAAACATTTATTTAAATAAGCTGATTGATCACTCAAGCCAAGTAGGAATTCTATCATTATTTTAGAAACAACTTACCGATCAGTCATTGTATCAAAATCACTAAATGTATCGCCTTGATTCCTCTCGGACATTAAGAAATCAAGATAGGCTCCGGGAAGACCCATTTCCAAATATGTTTTTACCAGTCTTAAATCTGCTGCGTTTCCATCCAAGCCATGAACACAAATTACCAAATGCATGCCCTCTAAAAGCAAAATGAATAGATAGTAACAGAGTCTAATCTATTGATTAGTGAGTAATTATATTACTATATAATTAGCTGTAATATTCGCCTAATAATATATGGCTAACTTTCGAAAATAAACAGCTTAAAGCTTCCTGAAAATTAAATTAATTTGTTTTTATGTTCGGCACACACACAAAAGGAAATCCTATTTCAGCCAACGAGCGGCGCGTGTGCGGAGAAGACGGTGGGCGTTGGACTTGAAGCGCTGTAGGTTGTAGTTTTCGGGAAAGACGTTACTCGGAAGTCCATTCAAGAGCGAGGCAAACCTCCAGATAAAAGAGCTCCGTAACAGCGCCGGACTGCTCTCCTCTGCATGGAGTCCAATATCATGAGCAAGTGTTTGGGTGCCGAGCTCCACACATGGGAACAGTATTCCAGAGATGGCTTTATCTGACCCTTATAGAGCTGGTGAGGTGTATGGAACTTTTTTGCTCTATAGAATGCTCCTAGCTTTTGTGATGCTGCCTTGGCGTTTTTGGTGAGGTGATTACGCCAAGACATGTTGTTTTATACGTTGATGCCCAGCAAGTTTATGGATGAGGCCAGAGTCAGTGTTTGTCCTGTCATCGGAAAGTCAGATCCTGCGGTGTTCGCTTTAAACGTGTTTTTTTCTCGTTTTCTGGATCTTGAGGTAAAAGAGGCTGTAATCATACAATGATATAATTTTTTCGCTTTCATTGCAGTGTTAATCATGAGGCTGTGTTTTTCACTCAAGCCTATGCTGATGATATGCTCGTAATTATTGATGACCAAAATCTCACAGGGAGACCCATGCAACGATCACTCTACCTTATAGAGAGACAATGCCAGAGGGTCAATCCGGACTAGGCTGAATTAGTACTCTTTGCCAGGAAGTGTAGGCTGGGGAAGGTTCTCTCCCAGCCAACAACTTGTTCCGCCAGACTTTGAGCTCCAACTCGGGACCACAGTAAGTAGCCGCGTTAAAAAGACGAATAATGCTCTATGAGCTAATAAGAGGGCTTTTAGATGCACGTGGGGCCTCCAGCCGAGGATCTTCCATTGGATTGAATATGGTGGACCGGTATGCAAACGGCCATGTCTAGGGCTTAGTTAGACAGAGTTCAGAGACTGGTTTGCTTGCGATTTACACGTACAATGGGGCCGGCACCTAGCAGGTCTCTCGAGAGACTGACTAGTTTACTGCTCCTCCACCTATTCTTGGAGCATCAGGCCTTGAGGTTTGCATACAAACTGATAGATCTCTGTCACTTTAGGGACCATAATAGACCTAGAGGACAAATCAAAGTCTGGAGAAGGGCGGCTGATGAATGACCGGAACTCCTAATGAGGGCGGAGAAAATACTGCCCACCATCAGGTCAAGTAGACCCCTCAGATTTCACATACTCGGAACGCAGTCCACGTCCGATTAAAGGGATTGTCTGGTACAAAGACGGCACCAAAGCGGATAGTTTGGGTTAGTTTGGAAATGCAGCTTGTGCTTGGGTATTGGAGTGGATGTGTATGGAGAAACCGTAAGGGTAAAACTTGCTTTCACCCCCCCCTCCCCTGTCACCGGTAAGTCAGGTCCTGCGGTGTTCATTTTAAACTTGTTTTTTTACTCATTTTCTGGATCTGACTATTGTTTAGAAAGTATGTCCTTCTTTTTTAAACTAGTTTTTAATGAAACTTTCAATTTTATGCAGTTTAAAACAGGTGTCCGCATTTGCCTAATTTTTTCAGTAAATCCAGACACTTTTCTGTAAAAAAATGTGTTCCAGAAGAATGTAATGCAACTCTTTCTTTAAGAAGTCTTTTAGTAAGAATCTAATAACCTGCATAAGAAATATCGGTTACGTGCCCTTAAAAAAATCAAAAAACTTCAAAATCTGTCCAAAGTACGGTTAGCGTATTTAGGAAGCCTCCGTGTTACAGAAGCCCAGTTAATTAAGGCCATTTGATTGGCTAGATAAGCACGTGTGTTGCCCTAGCCTCGGTCGTCAAGGTTGTTTACGTTTTTTTCACTTCACGCATTTGTATTCATGCAATGGCCTCCGCTCACTGCAGGGAGCAACCACCGAACATTAACAAGAGACACTCTCTGTGGGCACTTTTGATGTAGCGCTTACAAAGGTGAGACGCCAGACTTTAGAAGAAACGGGATGAAACGTGGTACGAGGTCTGAGCGGTTAGCCAGCATTTCGCCAGGTTTCGCGACGGGGCAAGGAGGGAAATACTGGGGGCGTGGCTTAGAGTGAACCTTCTAGTCTATTATTAATGTTCGGTGGCACAACCAACAAAAACTAACTCAAATCAACCCAAAGCATGTCAAAAACTAACTAATCCAAAAAAAAATAATAAAAAAGTTGCAAGGGCCGGCCGTCGAACCCATTGCTCCGTATTCTAAATGCAAGCCTTACCACTTGAGCCAGGCTTTCACATTCCTGCTTTTCTCGAAAAGTCTCATAAAAGTGCGTGAAGTGAAAAAACGTAAATAACATTGACGGGCGTGGCTGGAGTTAGCCAATCAGGCGGCTTTACTTAACTAGGGTTATATTCCTTAGCTAAATATTTTCGTAAAAACGTGGACTTTCCATAAATGTTTTTAAAATAAAAAACTGAAATACATTACCTGGTGAAAATATCCGAAATTCATCTGCTATGTTGAAATATGGCACCTGGGAAGCAAATGAACTCAGATCAGAATATAAAATCCCTTGAAAACTTAATTGACTTTTGAATTCCTTTTTCGCCTTAAGGAATGCTTTTAACGATTCCGAATTACCTTTATTGAAGTTAAATTCTGGAAATAAAAGAAAACGTAATAATATTCGCATATACAATATAAAAAATAAAGAAATAAAATAGAGAGTTTCGGTCATAAACACAAAACTCAGGGTACCAGGAAAGTTTTTTTTAAGGGGACACTTTCTAAAGATTGTTCGTTAGAAATGCTACTGTAATTATTGGCAGAGTGTGCCGTCTGAGACGGCATACTCGGTAAGATGGCATATTCTCAATTTTAGTTAATGGCGTTGTTTTTATAAAATAAAACGAGTGTCTCTACATTCTGGTTAAGATGGCATGGATATGATCTCTCAGTTGAATAAAGAGAGTTCGTTTAAGAGGCTGCATTTAAATACTACTTTCGGTCATAAATTGAAAACTTAGGATACCAAGTATATTTTTTTCAAACGGGACACTCTATAGACTGACCATTAAAAATGCTACTGTAATTATTGATAAAGTGTGCCGTCTGAGACGGCATACTCGGTGAGATGACACATTGTCAATATTAGATAATGGCGTTGTTTTTATAAAAGAAAATGAGTGTCTTCTGCATTCTGGTTGAGTGGAATGGATATGATTTCTCAGTTGAATAAAGAGAGATGGTTTAAGAGGCTTCATTTAGAGACTACTTTCAGTCATAAACTCAAAATTCAGGATATCAAGTATATTTTTTCAAGCGGGATACTCTATAGACTGACCGTTACTAATACTACTTCCCTATGCGACTTCACAAATTGTGAAGTCGCATAGGGAAAAGGTATGTCTGAGACGGCATACTCGGTGAGATGGCATATTGTCAATTTAACTGGCTTATTGTAATAATTGGCGCGAAACGAGCGCGTTCGACAACTATCGAAGTTACGCATGTGTCCATCGCACAAATATTTGTGTTTTAAGAGTGTCGTAGCGTCTGTGCGTAAATAAAGGCCTAAAAGGTAAGCTATTTTGATTTCATATGATCCTGAGGGCAATGTGTTCTAGTTTATAGTAAAATAAGTTGAAAATAGATAATGGCGTTGTTTTTATTAACGAATTTCTTTTAGAGATGGCATGGATATACTTCTCTCAGTTGGATAACGTTTAACTGAAATTTTTCTGTTTTTTTTTAGTATGGGTCATTATAGACGAACATCTGAGAGGCAAAGATGAAAAGAAGTAGATAAATATGATGCAGTGAAGCAATTCAAAAACAACGAATGGGAAGGCTGTTAACATCCAGGACTTATAATGTACCATTTACTAAACTTCGTCGTGAAGCAAAAAAACATAACTGGAAGAAAGGCTACGCGGGTGGCTTTGAAACAACGTGGAGAAATGAGCTAGAGCAAGAAATTGTTCAACATCTGAAAAAAAAAATAATTTTGACCCTAAACTCAAAGTCGAAAGGAAATTTTTAAATGTTTGCTAGGTTCATATAATGGATATTTACTAGTGCTTAGGGTGGTGCTAATGGTAGTGAGTAAAAATAATCCCCCAAACACTAGAATACATATAAATGGAGAAGTTGTTGAGAGAGTCGCAAGGTTCAGATACCTGGGCTGTATGCTGAATGAAAAATGGGACCCAGAACAAGAAATAAGAAGTAGGATAGAACAAGCAAGAACAGTCTTTATAAAGATTCAAAAATTCCTTGTAGACAGACATTTAAATTTTAAACTTAGATACCGAATGCTGAAATGTTACGTGTGGTCAGTCCTACTATATGGGGTGGAAACATGGACATTAAAAATAACAACAATAAATAAGATTGAAGCCTTTGAAATGTGGACCTTGCGGCGAATGCTTAAAATATCTTGGACCGAACAAATAAGAAATGAGGAAGTACTCCAAAGAGCTGAACTAGAAGACCGGGAACTCTTCGTATATATAAAAGGAAGGAAAATTTCATACCTGGGACACATCCTACGCGGAGAACGCTATCATTTTCAGCGCCTCATTCTCCAAGACAAAATCGAAGGTGGAAAAAGGGGAATAGGTAGAAAAAAATGTATCCTGGCTACGAAACATCCGACAGTGGGCAGGCATACAGAACTTCCAAGAACTACAAAGAGCTGCAATAAATAGAAACATCTAAGGGACGGTCGCCACCGCAGGAATCCTGTAAGGCATTATAAGAAGAAGAAGCAGGGTGGGGCAACCGCCCCTCCTCCCTCCCGACGCCCTTGGATTTAGGCTGTAATTAGGGGGAAACAGATGTCCTGGGCATGAGTTCCACAGTAATGCAGTGCGCCAGACAAAGGAGTCCCTGTAAAACGAGGTTCTAGGTGTTTCCAGTTGTACAAGGGGGTGCGCTCTTGTCGTCTGTCGCGACTGTCTGACAGACGTTGCTGGGGCAGGATGATGCGGGCTAAATCCGGGGAACATCTGTCGTGAAAATATCTGTAATACAGGGATATCTCAGCCATATGTCTGCGGTGTTCCAGACTATCCAGATCCCGGTTCAACTCCGGGTCGCCGACGAGCTCTCTTCTGAATGGAATCCAGAAGCTGTAGGGTATGCTTAGGTGCGGCACCCCAGATGTGTGAGCAATATTCTAAGCACGATCCTATTTGCGCTTGTAGAGCAAGAGCAGCTGCTGCGGTGTATAAAGGTTTTGTTGCGAAAGAGCGCGCCAAGCTTCTGCGAGGCTAATTTTGCGATGGTAACAACGTAGTCATGCCAGGACATATTGCTGTTGATCAAGATACCCAGTAGTCCGATTGACGAAGAGAAAGGAATGGTGGATCCTGCCATAATGATATCAGGGTCCGCCGTATTGTCTTTCTTGGATAACGTTCCTGTCGCCCCAGGTTCGAACTTTCCCCAGGTCATGATTATGTGTTGTAATCTGTTTCTGTGTGCGGTGATAAGTCTCAGTCGCTGGTACAGGTTTTTCTGACCTAAATTGGGAGACCCGGGTACTGTCATCTGCAAAACTGCATTAAAGGTGAATGTGTCTGAGATGTGATCATCAACTCCAACATGCAGAGGTCGGTTCTTAAGGAAACTGGCAAGCCAGCTGCAGTCCGAAGGATTGAAGTTTGTTGAGCAATCCGTCATGCCAAACTCTGTCAAATACCTTCGAAATATCCAACGCAATCGCTCGAGATTCTCCGTACTTCTCAATTATTATCCTAATCCATATATGAGTGACATAGGGCAATATATCTCCGGTCGATCTCTGTTTGCGGAAGCCGTATTGGTTATCGCTAATCATCTTGTTGGTCTCGAGGTACTTGAGTAGTTGCTGATTGAGTACACGTTCCATAACTTTGGAGATTATTGGAAGTAAGGCAATTGGGCGATAGTTTGAGGGCGTGGTTTTCTTGTCTTTTTTTTTGGAACAGGTTGTACTCGAGCGAATTTCCAAGACGCATTTTGCAAAAACCTCATTAGTCTAAGAACTGCCGAATCTACCTCTTCTGCTCGAGCTTTCGCATTTAACAAACCGTAAATCGAAAAGTATTTCCAGTCATTATTAGCAGTTCTAGAATAATTAAAATTTCAGGCTGATGAAATATGGAATGCTGATCAGGCAGGACTGTTCCTAACAGAAACATTAAAATCTTTGTAAGTCATGGAGGAAAACAAGCCAGTGTTTTGTCCAGTACAGAAAGAGATCAGCATTTTACAATGTTTGCTGCATGAATGCAATGGGTACAATTTATTCCTCCGGCAATAATATTTCCACGATAAAGTATGAAGTACCTATGAGCTTATGGATGGAGCACCAGTTGGATCAGTAGCGTTTTGTCAAGGGATAGGATGAATGAACGGGGATATTTTTTTGAAGTGTCAAATGAGGAAAATAAGGTTTTTGTTAATATTATACGGTCATGCGAGTCACAAAAATTTGGATGTTTTAACATACGCGAAGCAAAATGATGTTACTATATCTTCTACCCCATAGGACACACAGGGTACAGCTCTTAGATGTGACGTTTTATAGTCCTTTAGCAACATATCAGGTTATTAGGTTACTTAAAAAATCATCACGGAAAGGTAATAACCCATTATCAAGCAGCTCAGCTATCCAACATATCCAGCATATATCAAGGATTTTCCGCTACTGGCATTTTTCCATTTAATTCGGATGTCTTCGAGCAATTGATGTTCGCTTCTTCGACAGTTACAGAGCTGCTAGCATCTTCAATTGAGATTGCTGATCAGCTCATTGTTATAGCTAATATTTCATTGCAGGCACGGTTGCATCAAGTCATTATTAGGGAAAACACTGAGGTGATGCCGATGATTCCGTAGTGCCTAGAAGTCTTTAAAAATAAAAATCAATCGCACCTTTCGAAAACTGAATACGAAATCCATGATTGTGATGTATCAACTACTTCCAAAAGGTATGAAAATTGTAACTTGTCGGTTGCAGAAATCCGTCTCTTGCCATCAATATCTCATATAATGTCGAGATCAAAAAGAAGGTTTAGAGTTTAGTCTCTTGTTGCTGAAAAAGAAGCCCCTACTTTGAAGAATGCTATTAGGTGTATCCAAAAGCGACTCGTTGCCGAAGAAGACATTACTTCAGCCAATACGGCAATTATTATCCAGGCGCATAAAAAAATTACTTGTTTTGATGATGAAAGTGAAGAGGCTGAAGATTTAGAAGAAGGTGAATATATTCCCTGCATATATTGCAACGAACTTTTTATTTTTTTACGGTCACGAGAAGGTTTAAATACCAAATGTGTGGCAACTGAGCTCATGCAGAGTGGGCGGGTGTTAATCCAAAGTCTAAGGGGTGTGTGTGCAACAGTTGTGTTTAACAGATTACTACTATTAACCTGTTTATTGATATTCTAATTAGTTGCCATTTATTTATATAAGTAGGTATGCCATCTCACCAGAACAAATAAGGATAAGGTGCCATAACATATATGTTTTTTTCCATTAATTTTGCTTTGCTAAATAAATGTTCGCTATTGTAATGATATTTTTACAAGTTTTGTATTAAGCCAATCCAAAACTTCATCAAAGTTTTCATTTCAAGAGACATAGCCCAGTTGATAATTATCTGAAATCTGCAAGCATTGGTATTAGACCATTATAATTAGATACCAACCCAATCAGCCGATGGAATGCTGTTATCAAAATTAGTGGTGACTAACTAAATGTTACAACCTAAAAAATTATCGCAGTAAAGGGACTATAGTTCCTTCATTCTTTCAAATAAAGGCGGGCAACAATTTTATCCTAAATCACACTGCTTTGGTGTTATCTTGAACATTTACGTTTTAAGATAATGGGGAAAGTGTTTTCAAATCAGAAAAACTGACCTACATATTTTAATACAAATATATGTTTTACCTTCAGACTCAGTCTCGCAATTGCTACTCTTTAATCTAAATTGACTTGGTTGCCTCTCTATGTTAGTTTTAAGATCAATCACGTGATAAAGTAAATTATCAACTGCATTAATTTCTTCTTCATCGTCTTCAACATTTGCCTGCTCCATCTCATCGTTTTCTATAAACAATTAAAGTGTTGCTTAATCAAGAACCTCTATCATAATATGTCTTGTAGGTATGTATTTAACTGGATACTAGATTTTAAATCTTACCGTTTGTCGTAACAGAACTCGATGGCGAAACCAAGTCTCTAAATTGTTTTGGCGGTAGTAATGCAATATCGTCGATGGATACTTGAGATGATGTGGATTCATTTTGTTCACAGCCTAAAAAAATATGGGATGACGCATATTTAATATGGTTATGTTGTAATTTTTTACGGGATATTATATTTTCCAATATTTTGGTATAGATCGTATTGAAGAAGGTGGGAAATGTTCATCTATAGTAGGTAAGGGAATAGTAATCATGCAGTGCTACTCATGAGGATGTGTTTTTCACTCAAGCTTATGCTGTCGTAATTATTGATGACCGGGATCTCACAGGAGACCCATGCAGTGGTCACTCTACCTGATAGAGTGATGATGCCAGGGGAAAGGGCTCAGGGTCAGTCCAGACGAGGAAGTGTAGGCTGGGGAAGGTTCTCCCAGCCAACAAATTGTTCGGCCAGCCTTTTAGCTCCATCTCGGGGTCACAGTAAGTAGCCGCATTAAAAAGACGAATGATGCTCTATGAGCTAATAAGAGAGCTTTTGGATGCAGCCGAAGATCTTCCATTGGATTGGATATGGTGGACCGGTATGCAAACGGCCATGTCTTGGGCTTAGTTAGACAGAGTTCAGAGACTGGCGTGCGTGCGAATTACATGTACTATGATGGCAGCACTTAGCAATCCTCTCGAGAGACTACCTAATTTGCTGCTCCTCCACCTATTCTTGGAGCATCACGCCTTGAGGTTTGCATACAAGCTGAAATATATCTGACACTTAAGTGACAATAATAGACATAGGGGAGACATCCAAAGTCTGAAGAAGGGCGGCTAATGAATGACGAACTGTTAATGAGAACGGACCACATACTGCCCACCATGAGATCAAGTAGACCACTTAGATTTGACATACTCGGATCGCATCCCACGTCCAGTTAATGGGATCGTGTGGCATTCAGACGACTCCAAAGCAGGTGTGTATTGGCAAGATTTGCATTCGCCCTTGGGACTTATGTTACCATGTTCCTGGTCAAGTTGTATGCGACCCACAAATGCGAATCTGCTAAGAGCCTTCAAATAGAAGGATATCTACATTTCCTCGGACCGCGAGGTCCATTCTGCGCTGGTTTCTGAGTGTAGGGACGTCTTGGGGACATTGATCAGGCGTAATAGGTCAAGTCTTGTATCCGTTTCGAGATACTTGAATGTCCTGGGAAAGGTGGAGACTGATCGTCTGGCATGGCAGAGTTCCACACAATGCGTACAATGGGACCTAAGCCTAAGTAACGCAATTAATTTTCGGGTCAGGGATCTATGGTGGATTAATAGAAGGATGTTGCAGGCTGGGCTACTCTTGGGAGACCCAGCGCTTTTGTAAGGTGAGGGCTTTCCTAGTTCTTAAAAGGAAGGATATAAAGCTTGTGACAAAGCTTCTCACAGGGCACTGTCGGGTCGTAGAAGATCCAGAATGCTGATGGTGCTTGGAGGGCGAGGAATCGCTCACTCATGTTCTTGCCGACTGCCCAGTGTTGGCTAGGGTAAGAAACGTGCACTTCGGAATCTGCATGCCGAACCCGAAGAATGTAAGAAAGGTCCAGCCGAGAAAGCTGGGTACCTTTGCTAGGGAGGCCTGAATACCGGGTTGATTTGATGTGAATGAGCAGACATTGGGCCCAAACTGGAGGCCTTTCGCACGAATTTCTAAAATTCGTTCATTCATACAGTATTACTATACCATTTTTTCCCTCAAAAATAAAGTGAATTTATTATAGTGTTATAGGCGTCAAATTTATAACTTTAACACCCTGTATCTTGATTATTATAACAAACTTTTGAGCATACGCAAATTTAGTTAAATTCCGTTAAATTCTAATACTTTTGCATAAAAGTTAATTGATTCCATCCTTATTTCGACAGCAATTGTTTTGATTTGTTATAACAATGAGGTTTGTTACTTACCTTTATAGAATGATACATCGACTTTACCTTCTCCTTTCTTAGGTAAACCATTTTTAATTTGATTATGTTTATATAAATAAAATTTATTTGGTTTAGTTTTAAAAATATCTTTCTTAGATTCCTTACTAATATCACTAATTTTTTTACTTTCTTCCGATAAGCGTAATAACTCTTTCTGAATGTTATCTAGTTTCAAATCTATAGCACTTGTGGCAGGATTTGTTACGTCAGTACTAGAATCTACAGAACTGCTCCTAAAACATAAGAAAATTGGTAAAAAAAATTCAAAGGTGAATGTTGATGTAATCTTAACCAATACTTATTATTTTATTACCGTATTGATTTTCCAGCAAAAGAAACTTAGGTGGATAATTAAAGGCAAAATTATTGCTGAAAGAAGCTTAAGGGAAGTGAGTTCTTTGTAGCGTAATAGCAATAGGGGAAAGCTGGGCGGTATCGGACAGAGGGTTATATCGGACGGTGTCACGTACTCAAGGCGCACAAGAGATGGCGCGCATATATTTACGGCACATGCGTAACTAGACCAGCCGAAGACGTGTTAGCTTAGTACATCGACCAAGGTCGATGTTCATTGTGTAATTGGTCGATGGTATGAGGTAGGATCTAAAACTGTGTGGAAGTGCATTGATAGTTGTTACCATACAATTGTCCTAAGCCACAACTTATACCGTACCGAAGCAGTTATTTTACTTGACAGATACACATTTCATAAACGAAATATCACATCGAATGACGTGCTGAACATTGATAGATCCGCACGAAAAGCAGCGGTCATCATAAATAGTAGTTTTTCTAAAAATAAATGCGGATAGTAGTTCAAAATTTACATAGGGGCGATCAAATTGTTTAACTTTTCAGTTAAAATTGAAAAGTATACCAAAAAAACGATTTTCTATAATGAAAAAAAATCTACACATTCAAACAGAATACCTAGACAGTCTTCAAAAAGTCCCACTTTCAAACTCGAGCCAAGCATGTTAACGCTGATTTCGATCTGATTTTCTCTATCTCTATCTGATTCGTTAAAAGATGGTATTAGAAAAAAAAATCAGAACTACTGACTGAGTGCATAACCGATGTAAAAAAAACATGAAATATAACACAAATACCTCAATGCGCGTACTGTATGAGCTGCACCTAAGCTTATAGTTGTGTGTGTAGTTCGGAAAA
>JAEQML010079940.1:0-11785 GCA_016904865.1 Pissodes strobi | reverse complement strand
TTTTTAAATTTTGAAAGGCTAAAAGGCATCTTGGTCTTTTTTGAGAATGTATATAAAATATCCTATCCACGTGCTGTCCTAACAAAAAGCGCGTTCATTTGGGGTAGTAAGCTAGGAAGTCGTCCGAGCTGGAGTGCAGTTATGACATTTCGTGTTCTGCTCCAAGCTGATTTCTTTGATTTTCCGAGCAGGTTGAGCAAAGCCAAATGAACAGGCTTGTGAATTCACCGGTTGAAGTAGTCTTTGACACTTTACTTAAGTAAAATGTCAACTGAAATTTAGAGATAGCTGTAGCACGGCACACAATGAGCATTTTAAGATCCTTTACACCCATACGCTACTTACTATATTAGTCGCTTCTGATTGGTGGATTAACGTCTAGGTCAGGTCTAAATGGTCTGTGGTCAGATCCTGCGTGTGGAATGTGGACGTCCCGCGCTCAATTCCCATGGGGCGCAATACGTGTTTTCTTATTTTTTTTTGAGGTTATGTTTGTTTCTCTTTGTAAATTTGGGTTAGTTTTGTCTAGCTACGCTCCTAAGCGAGCGGAGGGCCATGCGTCAAAAGTTAATAGTATAATAGTGCTCTAAAGTGACGTTAACTCACCAATCAGAAGCGGCTAATATAGCATAGTGGCGTAGAACTGTAAAGGATCGTCTTATGCACCTAATGAGACCACAGTTTACCCAAGTCTTTGCGCTGCAATAAACTGTCTGCCAGTGCTCCGGTGGTTCAGTGGTTAGATACGGGGCCCGTGAAACGGCGGCACGGGGTTCGATCCCCGTCGGTTCTTTTTCTTTTTTTAAGGTTATGTTTGTACAAAGTTATTTCTTCATTTTGGGCATGCCTTGCGTTAGTTTTTGTTCCTAGCTCTCCCGTGGGCATTTATACATTCCGTAAATGTATACGGCACCTAGCACTATCTCATTGGTTGGATTTAAAATATCAACCAATCAAACTTCGAGTGCCATATGCGTGTACGGAATGTAAATCGGTGCCATATGCACTTACGGAATGTAATAATAGTTTATTGAGCAGGATGTCTTTGCGGTTCAGTGTATCAAGCCTGGTGGCGGCAGTAGTTAGATGCTGTGCTTCTGATACGATACTTCGGTTTGCCTCTGAGTTCGATTCCCGTTAGTGGCAAGCGTTTTTTAATTTTTTTTAAGGTTATGTTTGTTTTTTTAAATTTGGGGTAGTTTGGGTTTGTTTTGGTTAGTTTGGGTTATGTTTGGTAAGTTTGGGTTAGTTTTGGTTAGTTTTGTTTGATTGCACCCCGGAGCGAGCGAAGCGAGTGAAGGGCCATGCGTGAAGTTAACAGTACTAACTACAAACGCATGTTTGAAGACGCTTGTCTTTAAAAGACACGTCTTATCATTTCCGAACTTCTACCATACTCTTTGAAGCCTTCGGAATATATTTATACTGCAAAAGTATTTATTACATTCCGTAACTGAATATGGCACCGAATTACATTCCGTACACGATTATGGCCCCCGCGCGTTGATTGGATAGAAGTTGAACTTTTGAATGGTTTGACCAATAACAACACCGAGGTGCCATATACATTTACGGAATGTATAATAGCTAGCGAAGCGAGCGGAGGTTAATGCGTGAAGTGAAATAATAATAATAGTCAACGTCAATCATCGTAAATTAGAGTTCACGATTCTTGGTCAACGTTTCATTGGGCTCATTAGGTGCCGTGCTACGGCTAGCTTCAAGTGTCAACCGAACTAAAGCACCTTGTCATGTGATCATGAAAAAACAAATGCCCAATGTTGTCAACCTTCAGTTTGGTTAAAAATGTCTCATTTTCGGATAAAATTTCCTTTTTAGTTGGGAAGTTAGGATATGATATTCACAACTCCCTCCTGATGATTTTTTTTACTCTCGTGGTACTAAGTTTCCAAAGAAGCGAGAAATTTCCTTTCTGTTGGCAACATTGAAAAAGCCTGACAAACCATACATTTATTTGTTTTTAGTTTTGGTTTCTAGAAAACAGATGTCGCTACGTCTTCTTTTCGGAACGATTCTAACCTTTGACAAGGGTACAAGGGAATTGTCAAAACCATGCTTACAAACAACCAGCTTAATCATTCATTTCTTGAATTATAATAAAATTAAATTATAATGCTCAACTTGCTACCAGATTCTCAATGTGTAATGTTTATATATGTGTCCAATCTCCTATGTTGTGTTGTCCAGACTAATATAGCCCTCTCATCGTTACAATTCAGTCAGCTTAAAAGTAATAATAATAACCAAGTGCTGACAAGTTTCAGCGTTACGCAAGAGTTTAATGTAATATGATTTGTGGCCACGATATGGTTTAGAGCCAGTCAACGTCGAGGTCACCCCCTAATCGTGCTGGCAAATTGCCTTGCAGCAGTGCCATAAAACAAACAAGAAAAAGAAGATTCTAACATTGTTTACGTTGTACGTTGTGTGAGTTGTTTTTGCGCCGATAAAAACATCTCGTTTGTCTTTATTTTGACTTAACTACTATTAGGAAATTTAATTATTTAAAAGGGGGTGAGTCTAGTGTTTCCTTACTTAATGAATTTCTTAACGCCGCCGTTCCTGGTACCTGCCTATGCTTATGTATTCGCTTTTAGATGCCTAAACCTATACTTTTTAAGCCATTTAGGCTAATTGTGCCTATTTCATTGGCAATCTTAATGAATTTTGGGCTAATACATTCGGAAAATCGAGGAAAAATTCGCTTTTATTTGGATTTTAATTTAAAAAAAAGGTCAAATCTTCAAACATTTCGACAAACGTCAAACAATAGTTGACAATCCGAAAATATTTGGGGAGTGTCTACTGCTACGCGGCACGTTTCAATAGTTTTTTGGCATTTTTACGTATAATAAGCAAGCAACAATAATTTATTGTACGGATGATATTGACGATAGCTTGTGTGATTGTTTCGATTGGTAAGTGTGTGTTATTATCAATATTTATGTAAATAATGGGGGTAGAATTTATGCTGGTTCACAGCTACCTACATGTTTAATTGATATGATAATCTTTAACGATTTCTTTTTACACTACACGTTTGGGTCATCCAAATTGGTCAGATTATAGTAATATTGACAGGGATCCATAAATTACATCAATTTGGAGGAAAATTGTTTACCTAAATTTTGCTGCACGATTGTGGACCGGTCTTTAGTCATGTCGTATACTACAAAACGTGGGTGAGTGACCTACTTAAGCGGTTTGGCGCCACGAAATTGCGATTTCGAGGTTAATGATCGTGTTTTGACTGGCCAAAGACCCAGTTAAATGAGTAGAATAGAGCTTGACAACAATAAGTATGATTTAGCTTATGTATTAATACTTTATACCATTCAATTACAAATAATAACAAAAATAAATTAATATTTTAGTGTAGCAATTTGCGGAAGAAACGTTAGCTAGTACAAAATGTATTAATTGTAAAAAATATTTTAGTGTTTTTTTCTAAAAACTTTTTTTTATTTAAATTTAAGTTTTTTCTGATTTATACCAAAAATATTTGAAACAAAAACACAAATATAACGTTAAATTCAATTAATCGTTTAAATAAACCCCGATCAATAAAATTGTTGTGTCTAATTTGGTATAAATTATTTAAATTAAAATCGTTGTCAATTTGCGTTATCATAATAAATATATGGAGTCTTGACCCTACGACAAGGGTCAAAAGGCGGAAAATAAGGAGAGCAGTTCAGATAATAGAATTTTTCAAAATTTCAGATAAGGCTGCGGTCTGGAAAACACTTAATTAAAATTGTAAACGATGTCGAAAAACTTAAATCTTACGTTAAAAAAAACAGAAACGTAAATAAAGATGAAGCTATTTTTAGTATTTAAATAATGAAATTATTTAAAATATTCGCACTTGGCCAGTAAATTGTGCACGTGAAATTATTATCGTCTAAATACGAATTAAATATTCTATTGCGATGCAGTAAACATCCTGAAATATCCATGTTGCACAATACAAAACATGCAACATTGTAGTGGCTTGCGTATATTAGTACGGGGGTGGATGCTAATTCATAATACCTGACCAAAATTAGTAGTAGGAACAGATAAAGCAGGATTTGGAGAATGCTGATGTTACGAGAGCACATCAGATGGATATTGATATTGAAATACTAAATCAACAAATTAATACAACTTTAAAGAAGGCACAAAAGTGTTTAAAAGACCAGAAAACCAAAAATAAGCTTAGTGAGGGAACAAAGCAATTCGTGCAATAAAGAAGAGAACTGACTCTCACCATAAATGCAGACCAACTGGGGAACTTGAAGAATAAAATCATCTCGAAGACCATAAGGAGGGACCTGAAAAGGCTTAAGACCGAAGAAATAAACAATATTATCGAAAACAACAAAACCTTGAAGTTTCTTCGAAGAAATTCCTCTCCTGGCACCACGATCATCAAAATAAGGCCGGCCAAACTACAACACATAGAGAAGAGATTGTGAGGATAGTGGAGGAATTCTATACTGAGCTTTATAGGGAAGAAACCATAGACATTTCAAAATTAGAAAATTATAGACCTATAAGTCTGCTGTCACACATTTTTAAAATCTTTATGAAGATAATAGCAAAGCACCTGACAACCAAACTGGATTTATACCAACCACGTGAGCAAGCAGGATTTAGGGCAGGCTACGGAACAAACGACGATCTCCAAACTATTAAGACTCTAATCGAAAAGTCTATCGAGTACAATAAGCCACTTGTTCTGATCTTCGTGGACTTCGAAAAGGCCTTCGATCGAGTGCATCATGACAGAATGTTGTTAGAGTTGGCGGACTCTCGTATAGATCATCGATATATTACATTACTGAAGAGGATATATGAACGGGCAACGGCAAGTGTGAGACTACAAACAACAACAAACAAGTTTCGAATTGAAAGAGGAGTTTGTCAAGACGATACAATATCTCCAAAACTGTGCTGTATTGGAGTATGCCCTCAAGAGAATGAAATGGGATGAAATGGGTATAAACATCGATGGAGAGCTATTAGTGGGGGATAGGCGTATCGAGCAAGTGGCTTCCTATAAATACCTGGGGCATAAGGTAAGGATTGGGAGAGACAACCAAACCTGTGAGTTGGAAAGAAAGATAAGTTTAGCATGGGCAGCATTCGGTAGGCTTAGGGATGCCTTTAAAACAAATATTCCAGTATGTCTCAAAAGGAAAGCATTTGAACAGTGTGTTCTGCCAGTGTTGACCTATGGGGCAGAGACGTTGAGGCTTACCAGGAAAATCGTGGACAAGCTGTGCGTCGCTCAGAGGTCTATGGAGCGACTATACGTCATAGAACGGGCGTTACGGACGTGATAGAACGAATAGCAAACTTGAAATGGAATTGGGCTGGCCATCTCGCAAGAGCATCGGACGGAAGATGGTCAAAGCGCATCCTGGAATGGAGACCCAGACACGAAGCCCACAGAAGCAGGGGCAGACGGACGACATTAAAAGAATCCAAGGAAACTGGATACAGGCAGCACCAGGACAAGGCAGAGTGGCATACATTAAGAGAGACCTATGTGGCCCAGCAGTGGACGCGAATGGCTGTTTGATGATGAGCATTTTAAGATCATTTACACAAATAGTGCACTATATAAAAATCGACCTCTCCTATTGGTCGATCCATCTCGTATTACAATATGTCTTCGTGATGCAATCGTTTTGGGTCTCATCTGGATGGCCTGTGTTCAAACCCCGTGGCTTTTTTTATATATTTTTTTAAGATTATGTTTCTAAACAGTTTTTTTTCTTGATTTTGGGTATGTCTTGGGTTAGCACCTGGTTAGTTTTCTTTTCTTGAGCCCCCGTAGCGAGCGAAGCGAGACCGATTTTTATATAGTGCACTATTTGTGTAAAGGATCTTATAATGCTGATGATGATGATGCCATGTGTGTTCAGCAGCGTTGCCAATGTGTGGATAATTACCCGATTTGTGGGTAGGACTTTTCACGTGGGCAAAAGCAGGTAATTCAAGGTTCTTAGAGAATCCTCATCAGTTTCAAATATTTCGTAATTATATTGACCTTGTACGATACACAAAACGACGTCCTACTTTTTGTTTAAATGAACAGAAAAAAAATTATGTGTCACCATTATAAGCAAACAGCTGAAGTGAAATAAAGTGAAACTCCTGAAGGAGATAAAAGGATTTGAGTTTTTATTCTTTTTTTAAAGTTTTTTTTTATTTGTTTTTCCGTTTTTTTTTTCAATTTTTTTTTTCGCCGAAAACCCCGAACAATCTTTTGTTTGTTTTTTTTTTTATTAATTTTTTTCTTATTTCGTTTTATAATACTTTTATTAACTCTCCTAACATTTTTAAATTTTTTTTAATTTCAATTTTGTTTTTTTTTTCGTTAATGATTGTTTTCTTCCCATTTTTGCCATCCCCAACCTCGTATCTGGACTGCTTCGTCTTTTTTTCGCCGAAAACCGTGTTTCTCTAACTTTTTTTTTCTTATTTTGTTTTAAAATACCGTTTAACTAACCAAAGAATTTTTTACGTTTTTTTTTCAATTTTTTACCATTATTTCAAAATTTTTTGGGTATTAGGGGAGATTGAGGGTGTCGGGGTATAATTCCCAACTGATGATCGCTTTTCAGATTTTCGATTCGAGGCTCCCTTGTAGAGATTTTGGCAAAAAGCAGATTTTTCTTCAAAATCCTCCCTTAAACTACAGCTCCGGTCCCCCCCCCAATATGGTCAAAGGTAGCTCCCCATGAAGCGCACCTACTATAAATATTTCTACCCCCGTAGGTCTTCCCGTTTTCCCGAAATTAATTATTTTAGTTTTTTTTTCGCCCCTCTCCTGGCCGAATGGGGGATTACGAGGTCCAATTTTCATCTAGGTTCCTCATTTTACCCCGGCTACATGTCCTGAAAATTTCATCCTTCATGCTTAATTAAAGCATTTTTTCTGACTTTACCCTCGCTAAAGAAGTTTCACTTAAAAAAAAATAGAAAACTGCTTTTTGTGCATTGTTTATTTGTATTTTAGCCCACTGTGTAGCCGTTTGAGCGCCTTTCAAGGAACCAGTAGGCGTGCGGTGGACGTCACAAGTATATTTGACCGAGAAGCTTATTTCGCTGTTTCACTTTGTTGCATTACAAGAGGCTATACTAATGAAGAAGAGAGAACGATATTTTGTCGTAGTTGGTAGCATCTCGTTTGTTTGCGTTTGCCTTTGCAGTGAGTTGCAGGCGCAGCATAATAGCAAAATCAAGTGTTTGTGTATACCTACAATAAAACGTTCTGAAAATTGACGTGTTTTTCCTTACGAATTCGAATTTTTTTGTTTGAAATGGTCACCCTACCTACCTAAACGTCACGTCACAGGGTGACAAGAGGATGTTAATAGGAATGTAAACGTGTGATTCGATGTTAACAAGAAGGGAAACAAAACGATTAAACCCAAGTATTGCCTTAATAGCAGGCAAGAAGCAAGCAAAAACAATTGAGTTGTATTTTGACCAGGAACTAACACTGTTATTAGATCTAATAAGCATTGTCATTGTTTTGCACTGGTTCGTTCGCCGCGATAATAAAACAGAAAGAATGAGTGCTAGAGAGGTCAAAAATCTATATAAATTTTCAACGAGGTTATCTCAAAATAACATAACTGCCGCGAGAGCGAATTAAAACAAAGAAAGTTGGCAAAAAATAAATTAGGTCGTTAAGCGTGAAATATTAGGATTTTGATTTCTTAATAATATTGTTTATTTTTGAATTTTGTTGAATTCCTTGACTGCCACCAATTGAAATCTGTTGTAAATAAGAATAATCAGTTATTAGATGTTGTTGTGACCAATAGCAATGGCAGGGTATTTGAAAGCACATTTAGTTTTGTTGAAGTTGATACACACCATCATCCACTCACAATAGAAATAGATAGAAAGGCGTCAAGACAAACCCTACTGTTGATTCTCATTCAAATTTCAACTTCAGGAAGGCTGATTTTGATGCTATATACCCGAAATGACATTGAATCGTGCAATGATGTCAATATGGCTGTCAAACACTTTTATGACAAAATATTTGCAGTTTTCGAAATTTGTGTTCCAAAAAGATTTATCCCGTATATTTCACAAATCAAATTATTAAAGATATAAAAACCAAGGAAAAAATGAGAGTTAAAAGTTAGAAAACTAATAATGTAGAAATAAAACAACAATTTATTCAACTTCGAGCCAAAATAAAACAGGATATAAGAAGAGCACATGATTCAGGGTCTTTTGGAGATATGTGAATGGTAGACGAAATGTAGTTGGTGTCCCAAGCATAATGCATCTAGATAATGTACAGTATGTCGATGGTAAATCAATATCAAATCCCTTTGCTGTCTGTTTTGGATCTGTTTTTGTTAACAATGATTCTGGATACTCTGATGTTTTGCGTCACTGTATAATAATAGTATATTATTTTATATGGAGGAAAAGTGATACTTTTCATGGCGCGCTCGTGTTTAACAGCCGAACGGAGTGAGGCTGGTAATAGAGAGCAAGCCATGAAAAGTAACTTTTCCTCCAAATAAAATATGCTGTTTTTTCTTCAAATGTCGACAAATTAATGCAAAAACATCTCTTTTTAATAGTAATAATATCCAGTTATTATTAAAGATAAATGGGTTCGCAAGGCGGCTTAGACCACGGTCGTAGGTGGCCTTGCTTAGACCGGTGTCGGTGAATATAATGTAACATCAAGCTGTCAGTGGACACTGTCAACAATAATTATTTTTTAAAGATTTTGTCTCCGATTGCGTTTTAATTCAGTATTGATAAGCAGTTATTGAGTAAGTTCGATTAAATAATAACCAATTTGTTCCTAAATTAGTGATTTTTAGAAATGCAGTCACAAATTGAGTGATAAATACAAATTGTAGTTTAATAAATCTTGAGTTGTTGACGCTTATTTTGTTGTCTGTTTGTATTGTATCTATGTTGCTATGACAACACTTTTACCTCCGCCGGCGGAAAAGTGAAAAGTAAAGCTCCGGCGGAGGAAAAACGAAACTTCACGGCCGCCTACACAGTCGAGTAATGACGGATTTACTGACGTTTGAAGAAAAAATACGTTTACAATGTGATTTGTGCAATGTATCGTCGGTGAGCAGACTTAAGTCTATACTCTTCCAGGTGTAGAGTTAGCTTGTATTTGTATTATATTTTTGTTGTTTGGGGTAATTTTTCAGTTTAGTAACCATTGGAATTTTGTAAAAACACTTTTTGATTCTTCATTTAGACACTTTTAAAAGACGTTTTTGACCATTAAAATATTGCGCATTTGTTTGGTTTTCCTACAAAAAAGCCCCAAAGTTCGACTTTTGAGGAGCTGAAATGTACAAATCATGACATTTTTGGTATCTGACGCAGGAGGATTGTTGCAATGTTGCCAAAGGTTGCACCTTTTCTTACGAGGTAAAGAAACGCTAACTCAAATTCACGTATGCGTAACCAACAAGGACTAACGCAAACTAACCGAAGCTAACCTAAATTAATGTAAAAATAATTATTTATTTATTTATTTGTTGTAAGTTTAGATAATTATTGGATATCATAGAAAATCGCGATTTTTTATATTTCTATGCATTAAAAAAGTAAATTTGAAAGAAAATAAATCGGTGGAAACAAGATTTTCTGCATATTTTTATAATTTTGGTTAATTGGTTGGATCATCTTTCACTTAGCTGAAATACATAACTGATTTCAGAAATTTCCCCAAATACAAAATCATAAAAAAAATTTCTGCGGAAATGCATCATTTTCATTTTTTCAACTCTAGATTAACTAAAATTAGTTACATGAAAACTGTTTTACATTCTAAATAGTTTTCTAAACATAATACCCTACAAAAATTCTTGATTTTAATTTTTTTTTTAAATATTGAAAAAAGAAGCTTTTCTAAATAGAAATTCACGAAAATTTCTCTGCCAAAATGTATAATTTTCATTTTTCCAGTTACATGAAAACATGTTTTTACGATCTACTGTGAACTACAATACGAGCTACCTACGACCATTAAATATAAACAATGGGTCTACCTAATCCTAGTGACATACTTACGACCTGTTCCAAACTACTTCCCGCTACTTACGAACCACCCTGCGCTACCTACGACCTGCTCCAAGCTAGTCCGCGCTACCTACGACCTAGTTCAAGCTACTCCGAGCTACCTACAATCTACTCTGCGCTAGTTACGACTTGCTCCGAGCTACTCCGCGCAACATACGACCTAGTCCAAGCTACTCCGACCTACCTAAAATCTACTCCAAACTACCCAGAGATATCTTGCGACCCTAGTTACGTTCGTTTCGTTTTAGCAACTACGCACTTGCTTCGTGCATGTCTCAGCCATATCATTTTCACGCAAGCCTAGGCGAAATCATTTCGGTTAGCTTGAGTTAGATTGGGTTAAATTTAGTTACTTTCGGTTAATTTCGTCTCGTTTATGCCATTACGCACCTTCGTGAAGAAAGGCTTGCGCAAATCACAAGCCTTTCTTCATGCAAGCTTAGACAAAACTATTTCTATTAGCTTGGGTTATCTTTGGTTAGTTTCGGTTGGCTTTGGTTAGTTTGGGTTAGCCTTGGTTAGTTTGGGTTAGTTTTGGTTAGTTTGGGTTAGTTTCGTCTCGTTTAAGCCACTACGCATTTGCGTGAAGAAAGGCTTGCGCGAAGCGCAGCCTCTCTCTACGCAGCCCTAGATGAAACAATTTCGATTAGCTTGGGTTAGCTTTGATTATTCTGAGTTTTCTTTGGTTAGTTTGGGTTAGCTTTAGTTACTTTGGGTTAGCTTTGGTTAGTTTCGTCTCGTTTAAACCACTATACACTTGCGTGAAGAGAGGATTGCTAATCCAAACTAACCAAAGCTAACCGAAATAGTTTCGCATAGGCTTTCTTCAGGCAACTGCGTAGTGACTTAAACGAGACGAAACTAACCAAAGCTAACCTAAACTAACCAAACCTAACCCAAACTAACTAAAGCTAACCCAAACTAACCAAAGCAAAGCCAAATTAATCAAAGCTAACCGAAGCTAACCGAAATTGTTTGGTCTAGGGTTGCTCTCTCGTTCATGCAAGCTTAGGCGTAGCAATTTCGGTTAGCTTGGGTTAGCTTTAGTTAGTTTGGGTTTCCTTTGGTTAGTTTGGGTTAGCTTTAGTTAGTTTGGGTTAGCTTTGGTTAGTTTCGTCTCGTTTAAACCTCTACGCACTTGCGTGAAGAGAGGATTGCGCGAAGCGCAAGCCTTTATTCACGCAAGCCTAGGCGAATCAATTTCGGTTAGCGTGGGTTAGTTTTTTCTGGAAAACAAGCCATGTGAAAAATTAATATATTTCACTTCACGCATAACCCTTCGCTCGCTCCGTTCGACTCGGGGGCGTAACGAACAAGAACTAACCCAAGCTAACCCAAAATAATGTAAAAAATAAATATGTTTCACTTTACGTATGGCCCTCCGCTCGCTCCGGGGGCAACCAACTAGGACTAACCCAAACTAAGCCCAAGGATTAACCAAAACTAACCCAATTTAATGTGAAAAATTAGTATATTTCACTTCACACATAACCCTTTGCTCGCTCCGCTCGACTCAGGGGCGTAACGAACAAGAATTAACTCAAGCTAACGCAAAATAATGTAAAAAATAAATATGTTTCACTTCCACGTATGGCCCTCCGCTCGCTTCGCTCGCTCCGGGGGCAACCAACTAGTACTAACCCAAACTAACCGAAGCTAACTCAAATTAATGTAAAAAAAA
>JAEQML010079939.1:0-11786 GCA_016904865.1 Pissodes strobi | reverse complement strand
TTTGTACGATGGTAAATCCTTGCTGGTTCTCAGCTGATTCATTGTTTACATCAACTGACTGATGACACCTTTCAGATTTTCCTCTCTCTCTTTCTTCCTCATGGCGTAGATTGATCCGGGCCATTGACCCATTGACAGAAGATGAAGAGGAAGGGTTGGCAACATTGGTTTGTATTGCAGCGTCCTGATGAACAGCTGATTTTATGACATTTCCCACCACATTTCCTGTCTTCATGGGATGAGGGGGCGGCGTTGTCACATTGACACAAACATCCTGTGAGCATAGATTTTCCTTTCGACCCTCCAATAAAAATCTTACTAGATCCTTGTTGCTATCCAAGATAATTCTGGACATAGTTTGAAACTTATTTTCAAGGCGTTCTTCAATAACCTCCAAGACCTCATTGAGTTGTTCCCTGGTTATGTTGTTCATCATGACATCACTACTCGATTTAAGACTTCCATTATTAAATGGTTCCGTAGATACTCCAACATCAACAGTATTATCCAAATTCTTTACATAATCGAATTTGGAAAATTCGCCTATGCAATCACGGCACCAGACTAAGACTGTTCTAGTTTTAGCAATTGCACATCTGATCTCTTGGGAAGAAACTTTGCTGCAATTTCTACAAGAGACTTTCTTGCAATTATCACAAGCACAACCAAACAAACAACCCATACTCTCCTTAAAATAGCAGATCTGATCACAAAATGCACACTGTAATTCCTCCATAATCCCCAAGAATTTTCAATGGGAGGCACTGGCAACGTGGCAAAAATTACTTTATTTTGGTCACACTAATTTTTAATAAATTTACAGTTTTAAGCCGAAACTTTGCGCAGTTCACAAGCACAAAACTCCAAAGGTTACTTCCAACACAAATTCAGATATTATTTGTGACTAAAACCACATAAATAAACGAAAATTATGGACAACTCAAAAAAACAAAAACATAACAACATTTCAAAAGGATTAAGGGAAATAAAGCCATCGGACCAGATACTATGGTCGCACAGCTATTTTTGCCGAGCAGTTTTAGGGTTAGTTACTCCCCAAAAGTAGCGCGGATCATGCAGGTTTTGTTTGTTTCAAAACTGGGAGTCTAATAAATGTTGTAATAGTATTCTGACACGACACGGTTTTTCATGCAGCAATAAACAGTCGCTAAATCTGTGCATTAATTTTCTTTAAATGCACAGTGTTTATTGCTGCATGAAAAACCGTGTCGTGTCAGAATACTACAGTATACATACTATCCCTATAGATTAAAATTTCAAAAAAAAGACAAACCTGAACTTCTTTTTCTTGTTGTTTTCGTAATTCTGCCTCGGCATCTATGGGGTGTAATATATTTGATATTATTTCCATTCCAAAACGACATCTTTTTTCAGCATCGGGAAAGGTGTGCTCTAAAGAACCTAAAATATATAAAACTGCTCAATATAGTTTTATTGTTATATTAATTGCAAATAAAATGTAAAAAATAATTTTTATGAAATTGATGTTCTTAATAACCTGGGACTGGTCAGCCAGCTACTTGGCTGAAATTACCTTAACATTTTCTGTTTTATCTTTTTTTTTTTTATTTTTGTGTGAATTGGCTTGACAATAATTGATCCCTTAATTGAACAGGGATCATACTTTTACTTTTCAGAGACCTGTTAAACATTTGACATTAGTATAAAAATGAAAAATAAGCTTAAATAACTGATATATTGCTCGTTTCGGTCATTTCTCAATATGCTATAGTATTTATCCAAGTAAATTAAAAACCCGTTGAAAATATGTAATAATTTTCCTTTACGTTAGTGTTGTCAAAATGTCGTAGATCCCTAAATTGAAAACGCTATTATTTCTCAAGGATGAACGAATATAACACAGCTTATACGAAGTGTTACGAAACAAAGAAAGTAGGTAGTGAGAGAAGGTGCGAAATGATGAAGAGTTGCAAAGAAGCAATAGCAAAGAACCAATAGAATTTAAGTTTTAGCACCAAACATATTTCGTATGACAATATATCCGTTCGATATATTTACCCATAATTATTTCAACTGTGTCATCCATCAGGTCTTCTTTTTTCAAAAGAAATTCTACCAGTTCGTGTACACTTCGAATGCTGTGAGTGTCTGCAAGATCGCATGTCCTTATTATATAAAACAGATGTCTAATTATATACTGCTTTTCCAAATAAGATTCGTCTGTACCATCTATTGAATATTCTGAGTATCTAAAATATTAATACATCTTACACGTTGCACTATTTTTACAATACTTATCAGAATGAAAGGATCACTTTGGAAATTGTTTGGCAATATATGTTAAATACTAATACTATTTCGAGTGTGAGAGAAACTATATAGCTAATAATACCCAAATTTTATATATAAAATGTCACAACAATAATTGTTACCTCAACATATTCTAAACAACTATACCTTTCTAAGAAATAATGCAATACCAGGATGAAAAATGCCAAATTAATTCATATATGCTGCATAAAAACACTATTACTGTGTTTTTATTTATATTTTAGGGAGTTATAATGTTAGGCAGTGTTTTCTCCTATATGTAGACCCCTACCTGTAAGAGATATTAAAAACATTAAATATAAAAGTTATAGGGCTTTTCACGAACCCCAGGTTTGATACTCTATCTTTGAATGTGAAGAATGGTTCCATAACATTAATATATTAGAAAGAAAACGGTATAAAATGATGTGTGGGTCTAATACATTAATCTTATGGCACAGTTTATCTATTTTCTCGGGGAGTGACGCCTCCGCTATCAAATCTCATCGTCCTCCCCCAGTCTGGAGAACACCGAAGTACAAAGTCTGGAGCTGATCAATGGCAGTTTGTGACAAGAGGGGCTGCATTATATTAGCAGGCAGGAACGTCAAACTGGTGAGAGCAGTTTGATTACGGGGAGTGACGCCCCCGCCATTCCGAGTTGCCACGGGATGTGGCCGATCAAATATCATCGTCCTCCTCCAGGCTGGAGAACACCAAAGTGCAAAGTCTGAGGCTGATGCTTCCAGTGGAAGCGGCCCTAGGTTGCAGATGCATACGCCTACTCGCATCGTCCGGTGAAAGACCACCCCACCAAAACTGGGAAGCGCTAAGTGGTTTTTCTGAATCATATTCCGCTTCCGCGCTGGTGGTTCCGGGTTCCACAGTAGGAATATATGAACATGATGGTGCTTTCAGGATCAAAATATTCCGGAAGTAAACTCCCCGGCCATTCGGATCTCCGGACGCTGGGTGGCCCTGGGAGCCCTTCATTCCGCATTTCACAAACAGCAAAGATACCGAACCAATTTAGAATTGATTTCTGCAACATAAGAGGCCAACGCATACTAGTCCTTACAGAAACACAAGTATGTGTTACGACAACAACAGTAAACTACCCTTATCCTGGTTACGACTTACACACCCGATTTAGACATAAGTTCGGAATATGCCTTTTTGTCCGAAGCGACCTTTCATGTCACCGCGAGGAAACACTCGAACCGGAACTGGCTCAAGTTCACCACCAAGGAAGCAACCAAGTTTATATGTTGTCTTCTCTATCGCCCTCCGAGCGACAGAGCCTACCAAAAATTTTTTACAACACTAGCTACCACTTTTGATTCAATACAGGTCGATCACCGCAAACCGCAATTCAGAATTAATCGTTCTGGGAGACTTCAATGCCCACAACACCAACTGGCTCAAACATCATAACAAGACCGACAACGTAGGTAGAGAAGCTGAATCATTTGCCATCAGCTGCGGGCTTACTTAACTTGTAGACGAACCAACTCGAATCTCAGAGAGGGGCGAATTCGCCCCCCTTCTGGATCTCTTTCTAACCACCAATCCTGACCAGTACACAATTACAGTTGGTCCGTGGTACCTTCGACCACAAACTTATTACAACGGTTTGTGAATTGCCACTTCTACAGAATGATCCACCATTGCCTCGCAAAATTTGGCATGAACAAGGTGAAAAAAAGCAAGCATGCTCGCCAAAATGTTTTCATCGCACTCTACCTTAGACGTCCCGGAAGGCAAGGCTCTCCCCATCATATTAAACATCAACACTATAATGGCACTTTCATCACCGTGATATTCGTACAATCCTTAAAGAACTAAATACGCAAAAGACATCAGGCCCAGA
The DNA here is from genome assembly GCA_016904865.1 of Pissodes strobi. NCBI lineage: Eukaryota > Metazoa > Arthropoda > Insecta > Coleoptera > Curculionidae > Pissodes > Pissodes strobi. The sequence goes on along the minus strand of JAEQML010079939.1, from coordinate 7,624 downwards.
CGAAATATTTGCCATCGAGTTAAAGAACTGCGCCAACGAATCCGTTTTTTTCAGACTTTTTTCTCTGTCTTACGGAAAAGGAATTTACTCATCTTTTAATAAGACCATGCTTAGAATATTGCTCACACATCTGGGGTGCCGCACCAAAGCACACCCTAAAGCTGCTGGATTCCATTCAGAAGAGAGCTGTGCGTCTTGTTGGCGACCCGGAATCTGGATAGTCTGGACCACTGTAGACTTGTGGGCGAGATGTCCCTGTTTTACAGATACTTTCACGGCAGTTGTTCCCAGGATTTGGCCCGCCTCATCCCGCCCTTGGAAACGCCTGTCAGACAGTCCCGACAAACGGCAAGAGCGCACCAGTTCGTCGTACAACCGGAAACAACTAGAACATCGCTTTACATGAACTCCTTTGTCTGGCGCACTGCATCGCTGTAGAACTCACTTCCAGGACATCTGTTTCCCCCTAATTACAACCTACAACTATTCAAGAACCGTGTCAATCAACATCTTCGCACACACACCGCTCGTCGAGCGTCATAGGATTCCCTTTAGTGTGTGTGCCACTATCATAAAAAAAATACGAATCAGCAGCGAACGGACTATCCGACAAATGAGCCATATACAAAGCAACACAAGTTGATATTTTTTGACAGCTTTACGGCGTTCATTTATTTGTGCTGATAAGAAATCCTGATGGTTCATAAAAATCCTACAACTTTTGTAATTAAAGTTTTTGTAATATCTCGTAAAATAATCCCTCTAGGTAGGGACCTAAGTATACGAGAAAGCTCTGTACATATTGCTAGCCACGTATTTTGTTATTAATAGTATATTAAGATACTAGTTTTAAAAGACCATATTAAACGTGTATTTTATACTATTTTTTCTATTTTGCACGTTTCTTAATGAAAAACATTAATTTATCAAGTCGCGATCAAAAGTTGGACGGCCATCTTGTCACTTTTGACGGCTGTATTATTAGAAATCCAATTCAAAACGGTGTCGAAATTTTTGCTAGTAAGCCTTGACATTGAATACTTTTGTTAATAATCATAGCCACCAGTCAACAAAAGTAGTGTCGAAAAGAGCTTCTTTTCGACACTACTTTGCGTATCGTAAATACTTCTTTATGATACCAAAATAAAAAAAAATATTTTTCTTAAGGCTTTGAGGTTTTATTATAAAAAGTGATTTGTTTTACGTTGGCCAATAAAGTATTTGCCCATAGCGACAATATTTGTCTATGAACTATATAACTACTATAACATGTTGACAGAGGTGATGGCATCGGGTCCATATTTTTAACAAGAAAGTGTCAGCTTTAGCAACAAGATATCTTTTTGTAACAACTTCAATAAGTAGAGTAAACTGTCAAACTTGTTGTATTTATGTGTGCTGAAGTTTACGTTTTTGTAGAGTAAAATTTGCCCTTTAAATGTTGTGACCTGTTGTAAATTGATGTGCAGCGTTTTCCGAGTGTGGATAAGTGTAGGCAGCTCTGGATTCTTGTGAATTTAGTGTAAAATTCGTTTTGAAAAATTGTTTTTGAAAACTGAAAACCAAACAAAAAACAAGCCATTGACATTGAACACTGACAGTCAGCTGATTATTCTTCTTCTTCTTCTTCTCGCTCTTTGGCCTCTTGCCCACGTGGTAGACAGTCGCCCAACAGTGTTGCCAGGTCAACGGCTTGTGGCGTTTTCCATTTGCATTCGCGGACCTGACACAAGGCTGCGTTATGGCTCAGGGGGCCGCGATTACTGGAGGCTGTTATAAATGCGATGAAGCCTGTGTCTTAAGGGAAGAGAAGGGCCAGCTTTATGGATGTGCTTGTGATTTTTGTCACAGAATAATATGTGCAAATTACTCTGGCATTAGACCTGTTGAGATTCGAGTTATGCCAACTAAGGGAAGAACTCTATTATTCATCTGTCCAGAGTGCATACAAAATTTCTCAATGATTCCCCGGGCTATTGAGATGGGAGCTAGGCTAGCAAATTTAGAGGCTTATATCCAAGAATTGGAAAGTAAAAGTTCTACAACACAGCCAGAGAAACTACCAAGCCATGATAACCAGCTACAAGTGGATATCGCAGCTCAGAAAGAAATTCATGGAGACCCTGATATTTTAAATAAGATAGTAAATGCCATTGATTGTCAAATTGGAAAAAAGCTGGAATCTGTTGTGACAGCAATAAAGGAAACAAATTCTGAGCTTGTAAGATTTCTAACTCAAGATCAAAACTTTGCCAACCAAGCAACAAAACCAGCAAGGAACATTGTAGCACCCCAAGAAGAAAATGAAGACACTAAAATAGGTAGCCAAACAACTAGTGATAAACCAGCAAATCATGGAAATTCCTTGAGCTATAGCACCAGGGTATCTGCAGTTGCAGGAACAGCACAACAGGTCAAGGTCATAGGGTCCAATAAAAATGGAAGTGATGTTGCAGCCTCTGAAAAAATATGGCTTTATGTGACGAAGTACAAAACTACATACACCGAAGATCATTTGAAGGAATATCTGTCTAAGAAATTCCCAAAACATGAATTTATATATGTGAAGACCAGTAAGACAAATAGTCCTCATAATTCCTTCAGAGTTGCTGTAGATGCCCAACTCAAAGAAACAATTCTAAACTCAAACTCTTGGCCAGTAGGAATTGAAGTATCTGAATATTTTTTTCCAACAAAAAAAGGCAATTTCCGAAATAAACAACGCAGCTACAAGAGTTTCAGGCAAAGGCAATAAAAATCAACTCAGCATACTAAACTTAAATGTTAGAAGTCTACGATTAAAGGCCAATGATCTTGAAATATTGTTAAAATTGGAAGCTTATCCTGAGGTGTTGTGCATTTCAGTGACATGGCTAGATACAAATGAAGTAAGCACTTTCAAACTGGCAAACTACCAAATGGCAGCAAGTTTTGGTCGTCAGACGTCAAGGGCTGGAGGAGTGATGGTACTGATACGGAAAGATATGCATGAGCACTGCTCTCTTGATGTAAGTCATATAGTTATAGAAAAGTCATTTGAAGCAGTTGCGGTAAAATTAACACTAAGTAACACTTGTAAAATAATCGTCTGTTGTATTTATCGTTCACCTTTATACATGTTCATTGTATACTACATTTTTAGATTCTTTAGAAAAACTACTCAGTCTTGCTACGAAAGGTAACCATATATTAATAATAATAATAATAATAAGCCTTTATTTCCAACAGGTTAAATACCCAATTACAGGAAATTCAAAGTATATATAAGAAGAAGTTATAGTATATCTTAAGTAAATTACAAAATTACAAAACCACAATAGAAGACTACAAACAAAATATACAATAGAAAACAATGAAGAAAGATCCATTTAGCGATGTTCAACATTTCATCTCCGGCATCGACCGTGCGCATGTGATTTAAAATAAAAGTTAAATTATCGTTGTGAATGTCACACGTGTCACCAATGGAATTAAAGTTCTTACACATAAAGTAAATTGGACTATGATATAGTATGTTGGATCGGGCGGTGTCCAAGTTGAAGGCAAGTCGCTGTCTGGATTCAGGGCGTGGTACACGAAAGGAAATTCTTTGTAAAAGAGCAGGACAATCGATAATGTTGTTCAGTAACTTAAATAGAAATTTTACGGATTGCATCTCTCTCCTTTTCGCAAGAGGCAGTTCGCCATACTTCGTGAGCAGTGTATAATGGTCGAAGCCCCTTGCAGGGTAGACACCATCATCCTTTAGCGCCTGGCACTTAAGGAATCGCCGCTGAACTGATTCCAGTAGTTGAGTGTGGCAGTCATAGATCGGGAACCAGACAAGAGAACCATAGTCCAGCCTGACAAAGGCGTAATAAAGAATTTTGGCAGTTGCGGTCCTTATAAACAGTTTGCAGTTTCGAAGCACAAAACCCAGCATCCGTGATGCTTTTGAGACAGCGTCATCAATGTGAGGAATAAAAGAAAATTTTTCATCAAAGGTGACTCCGAGATCTTTAAAGCTGCTAGTCCTGGCAAGAGTTGTCCCATTAGCTAAGTAATTGACGATATGTGGATTATTAATGCGAAAGTAGCTGGTAACATTACACTTAGCGACATTTAGATTAAGTCTGTTCAGACTGCACCAATGGCTTACAATATCGATATTCGACTGCAACAGAGCGCAATCGGCAGCGGAATTTATACAGGAAAATAGCTTTAGGTCATCTGCATATGCTAACCTTTGGCAGGTGAGCATAGTGATAAGGTCGTTAATGTAAATGTTAAATAGAAGGGGACCCAGATTAGAACCTTGAGGAACTCCCGAGGTGGAGGTAAAGCAAGCAGATTTAAAGCCCTCAACCGACACATACTGGGAACGGTCAGTCAGGTAGGAGCCGAAAAGCTTTACTAAGCGACCGGAGAAACCAAACTGACGCTCAAGTTTATTTAATAAGATGAAATGATCAATCTGATCAAATGCCTTCTGAAAGTCTGTATAAACCACGTCAACCTGACCTCTATCATTAAGGAGTTCGCACACAAATTGAGAAAACGATGCCAGGTTTGTAGTGCATGATCTACCGGCAACAAAGCCGTGCTGCTCATCGGAAATTATTAGTTTAACCTTTGGAAAAATCAATTTGTAAAGCGCCAGTTCAAATAACTTTGAGAAGTTACATAGGATAGATATAGGCCGGTAATTTTCTACCACGCCAGCGTCGCCCTTCTTAAAGATGGGACATACTTTTGCTTGCTTCCAGATATCGGGAAAAACGCCGGTGTTTAGGATAAGAATAAAAATATGAAGCAGAGGGTCCAATAAGGCAACAGAGCAATCTTTAACTAGAAAGCTAGGGATCAGATCAGGGCCGGAGGTAATTTTATTCTTAAGACACTTGCTTGCTGCCAAGATATCGCTGGCCGTGAACGCTGCTACATCAATATAAGTTGAGGAAGCTTCAAACACAAAAGGATGCTCACTATGGGCTGAGTTTGTATAAACGCTTTTGAAATGTTCACCAAAAGCTGAGACAATGCTGTAAGGGGTGTCATAAGATCTGTTGGAGAATTTCATTGAGCGAGGAATTTGGGACTGGTTTTGTTTGCTTTGAATAAAGGACCAAAAATTACTAGGATCTGACGTTATTTTGTTTTCCAGACCCAGGACGTAGCTTCTGTAGGCTCTTGCAGTCTGCACTTTAATGTTTTTGCGCAAGGACCTGAAACGCTCTAAGTAGTTATTAGACTTGAGGGTTTTAAAGTCACGTAGTGCTTTTTCCTTTTTATAGATATTACGTATAATGTCAGCTGAGAACTATGAAGGAAAGCGTTTTTTACGTTTTACTTTTAGAGGTACTGCCTCGCGAAATATATTGTTTAATATGTCATAAAACACATTGCATGCAGAGTTGACGTCCTGCTGAACTATAATAGGTGACCAATCAGCGTTAAGTAATAGATGACACAAGAGCGGAAAGTTTGCCTTCCTGAAGTTGTATTCCCTTCTGTCGTCCTTGTTAACTGGTAAGTTATTGTGAGAGGATAGGCTTGCGTGAAATTTAAAGGACAATGAAGGATGATGGTTATCTTCCGGAACAAGAGGTGCACCGCTGTTCAATACAGCGACATCAAAGTTTGCAAAGATCAGATCCAAACAGCGAGAGTTGCCATTAACGACATTGTTGAACTGCTTACAAACTCAAAAAAGTTAGTTAAAAGTTTATGTTTGCCATTGGGACACGCGGGGTTTTCATTGATAGTTGGTACGTTAAAATCACCTAAAATTGCATCAACTGTTGAAAGAACCTCGAAAAAGTATTCCAATTGCGCAGAATCGATGGTGGGAGGAATATACAGTACAAAAGTATACAGGAAGAAATGGTTAAATTGAATTTTCCACCCCACCAAGTCAATCTCCGGCACCTCATTGTGGACCACTGAAAGGTTGATAGTCTCTGAGTGAAAATGGTTAAGCACTCCCAACGAAACTCCACCGCCCCTAGATACAGCTACGAGATCAGTTCTTCTGTCCGAGCGGTACATTACATATGAACTAGGAAGGATTTCGCTATCAAATATATCATTTTGAGGCCAAGACTCAGTAACGAATATAATATCATAGCCGGAAGTGGACGCAGCACTGAAAAAGCTATGTGTCTTGGTACGTAGGCCGCGGACATTCTGGTAGTAACATGTAATTACGCTATCTAAGGAGAGTGAGGAGGCTGCGCCCGCGTCTGGTTTTTTGTTGCTATTGAGGGACTAACATTAATGTATTTAATGAAAAGATTATCCTCACCATTGTCCCTGCGTGTCCTTAACTCTTCCTTGACTTCATTAAGTTGGTTCAACTGAGTCGGAGTTAGGTCAGACTCGATGTATACCTTCCTTCCTGAGAACTTGCTCCTGTTCTTCAGCAGAAACTCCACATCCCGACAGTCATCCAAAATGATCCGAACTGGCCTGCAGCCATAACGGTTAGGCTTTCCAACTCTAGATGCCTTTCTCACAGGGATGTTACGATTCAACACTTCATTTAGCAAGGTAGAGATCTCTGCTAAATTTGACGGGTCCTCGGACGGTTCTGGCTTTAGGTTAAAAATCATAACATTCGAATTACGCTTTTGCCTTTCAAATACCTCCTGGATAACAGTGCTACTAGTAACCGGCTGAGAAGGTGGTTGTGGATAATGTGACCGTGACATAGTGGACAATAGCTTAGAAGATGAGGTAACCTCGTCACTGAGTGCGTCCAACCTTGCCCTAACCCTTTCAAGCTCGTCAACAACAGAGGGCAAACCAGATATTTCCGCTTTCAGAGCTCCGACGTCTCTTTATTGTTCGTTTGTGGGGATTTTAATTGTGATCTTAACTCGAATGTAAGAAACACAGTAAATATTAAAAATATTTTTGCCTATGGACTTTCACAAATAATGGAGGGTTATTCTAGAATACAGGGAAGTTCTAAATCTCTTATAGATAACATTTATACAAATAATGATATTCAGTCTGACTCTTGTCGAACGGTCGATGTACACTTCTCTGATCACCATGCTCAGATTGCCTGCTTCAGCCTTGATGGTGAGACTGAGGTTGTGCAAGATAATAAATGGGTTCGCCTTTTTTCTGAGGGAAATATAAATTACTTCAATTTTTTGTTATCCAAGGTGCTTGGGTTAGTTAAAATTTACAAATTTATTTTCTTCTTTCTTAAGGTTATTTAACATGGCTTTTCCTCTAATTTTACAAACAAAAAATAAGGACATAAAAAGAAAAGACAAATCCTGGCTAACTCCGGAGTTGATCAGGGAGAGCTTAGAGGTGAAAACTCTTTATCATCAAGCCAAAATATCAAATCAAGATAATGCTATGTTTCTTTATAAGCAAGCATTAAAAAGCCGCAGGAATAATATTAATGAAGCAAAGAAATTCCATAACTCCAATAGGCTCATGATCTCTAAGAATATGTCCAAAACCTCTTGGGAAATAATACGCTCTCATGTAAATCTAACTAAAACAAAAAAAGATCCTGGAATTGGTAGTATTGTTTTTGATGGTAAAAAAATTATCAGAGATCAGGAAACTGCCAATGCTTTTAATAATTTCTTCATAGGTTCTGTCCAATCATTGACTTGTAACA
>JAEQML010079938.1:0-11786 GCA_016904865.1 Pissodes strobi | reverse complement strand
GTAACAATAACTAAAAATGGAAAATGATGTTAGAATAAATTCAAAACACGATACTAACTATGCGGAGTAATAGTATAATATTATTGGTAGCTAATATTTCACTAATTTTATATTGTGAACTGCTAAAATGCATAAACTCCTAAATAAATATCACCCTGTGCTGAGTTATAACTTACAAAATGTTATGTAAACAGTAAAGACACATTATAAACAACGGGATCGATTATCAACCTTAATCATGCAACGATCAGCACATTTTACCATATAAAAACGCTGGTCAACCATCAGTTCGGCAGACTTTGTGCCTCACCTAAAACCACCTCGTAGGAAATCCATATGGGTACTTTGGATTTTAACCATCCTTTTTCTCTTACACACACCTGAGCTTTGCAGATCACATGGTCGTGAAGTCCAGGGGTTTCATACCCACAGTAGTCAAAGTCGATTATATAATAAATTTATCATAGTTCTGAGAAAGATCTACGCACCTGTATAAAGAAATAAAAGAAGTAATGGGAGTAGTTAAGAAAAACGAAGGACTCATAATCATGGGGGACTTCAGCGCCAAGGTTGGACAAGGACGTGTCGAGAGTACAGTGGGTGACTTCGGTCTGGGGGATCGCAATGAAAGGGGATATATGCTAATACAATTCTGTTAGGAAGAAAAACTAGTCATTGCGAACACATGGTTCAAACTGCCACCAAGAAGACTATACACCTGGCACTCCCCACAACACACGAAAGGGTACCTCGTAAGAAATCAAATAGACTTTATACTGATCAGCCAAAGACACAGGCATGGACTGCACGGAGTAAGAACCTACCCAGGGACCGACATAGTGTCAGATCACAACCCCACAACAACTTAAAATAAAACTAAAAAAGATGTAGCCAAGACCTAGTAAGAAAATCAGTATCAACACCTTAAAGAAACCTGAAGTATAGATGAGAATCAAAGAAAAGGTGAATGGGGCAATCGCCGGAACCATGTCCCGAAATCAGGGCCCATCTAGCGTAGACGACACCTGGAACAGCTTTAAGGACGCCATGGTGACTGTCACAAACAACGAAGTTGGTCCGCCAAGCAACAAAAAGAAGAAATGGATGACAGATGATATATTGACACTTATGAATAAGAGTAGGACTTTCAAGAACAATGGCGAGTTGGAGTACAGGAAGATCAACAAGGAAATTCGGAAAGAGATCCGTAAAGCTAAGGAACAATGGTTACAGGAAAGGTGCACAGAGCTAGAAGAACTGGAAGAGAAACATGATCATTTTAACACACATAAATTAGTGAAAGAAGTTACAGGTCGAACAAAGCCTTGCAATCTGAACAACATAGTCGAGGACACTCGAGGACAATAGAATCATCTCTGATCCCAAGGAACTCCTTTATCAATGGAAGAATACACGCAACAACTATATGCCGAGAATACTATAAAAGATATCACAGATGATAATGAAGGTGAACCTTCCCCAAAAATACTGAAATCAGAAGTCTTCAAGGCAATTAAACGAAGCAAGCAAGGAAAAGCAGTAGGTCCAGATAACGTATATGAAGAGATAATAAAACTGCTAAATAATGAGAATATAGACCCACTGGTAGAAATATTTAACAACATAATATATGAGACGAGCGAGATACCACAGGACTGGCTCCAGTCAATTTTTGTAGCGATCTCCAAAACACCAAACGCAAACCACTGTGATAAGTTTCGAATGAGAAGCTCACTGAGTCAAGTTCTAAAAATGTTCCTAAAGATAATTCATACGAGAATTTACAATAGATGCGAAAGAGACATTGACACTACCCAGTTTGGGTTCCGTCAAGGCTTCGGTACGCGTGAGGCACTCTTCAGCCTTACTGTATTACTCCTGAAATGCAGAGAACAGCGCAAGGACGTTTTCATGTGCTTCATAGATTACCAGAAGGCGTTCGATTGTATCAAACATACTAACCTAATAAAGATGCTCCAAAATAGGATGATAGATAAGAACGATTTACGATTTATAAAGATCCTATATATAAATCAAACTGCATCGATGAAGGTGAGAAGTGATACTACACAGAAACTCCCGATAGAAAATGGGATAAGACAGGGTTGCGTCTTGTCTCCCTACTCTTTAATCTATACTCTGAAGTAATTTTCGAAAGTGCTTTGAAAGATACATATGACGGCATCAACATCAATGGTCAGGTGGTCAACAATCTACGTTACGCTGACGGCACAGTCATAATAGCAGATGGCCAGTAAGCATTACAACGCCTTCTAGACAGAATATCTTCCGAGCCAGGCTAAATGAAGTGACTGTTGTCCCCGAACAACTAGAGACCGTCCAGGAGTTAGAAAACGAAGTCGCTAATCTCACGTCAAACATCCTGCGCATCCGTGATGCTATGTGCCCCAAAGTCACAGTCCGTCCATGGACGGAATCCCTACCTGAACCTGTCCTCAATCTCATCACATTTAGAAATCGCTTTCGACGTAGATGGCAGAGAAACCGGACTAGAATGGGCTCCGCTCGCATCAATGCGCTGACGGAGGAAATCAGGATTAAAATACGGGAGCATAAAAACCAAACTTGGCTAGACTATGTTAACACGGTAAGCAGGCTAGACCGCAAATTCCGGAATTAAGACATCAAGGTCAGGACATTTCCAATGACCTAGGAAAAGCGGAAGCCTTCGCGGACTACCTTGAGGGCGTCTACAGCCGGGCGCCTAACACCCTGCCGGAGCAAGAGCTCTACTCGCAAACCGTCAACGCTTTCTGCCAACGTAAATATCCTATTCCCAGTGTTGCCAGAGCGGCAAAGCCAAAAGTCGCTACAACCTGGTGTGAAAAGTCGCTACTTTGTCGCCATCCTAAGTATCCTAGTATCCTAAAAAAAAAAAAAAAACGTGTTTTTTACAGAATAGGATTTTTTATTTTGCTGCATAAAATTGGAAGGGAAAAATAGTTAATAAAAACGTAGGAGAAACAAAATAGTGTTTTCACTAAAACTAACAACAACACACAATACATCAAAAACTAATTTAATTAGTCACTACCCAATAAGAAAAACGTTGGACAAAATATAAAACCAATCATTGTTGTATTTTGATTATCATGTATTAGTTAAAGATTGATTAGCAGTTGGTATAAAGTATACTGCCTATAGCAGAAGGTAAATGCACTAAATTGCGTTTAGGCAGACGAACACACAAATTATGGAACATGGAATAAAAACAAAAGGCTTTGACCAGAACGATCGATTTCGGGGAAGTCCCGGACCCCGGACCACAACTGATGCGATCTAATCCGAGCCGAGCCGATAGAGCAGACATGACAGTGGCTTCCGGTCCTCAATTATAATTTGAATATCAAGATAAATACGATAATTCCAAATCGCAAAACAGTCATTAACAAAACTTCCTAACCTAATTCAAAATTCGAAAAAGTCGCTACAAATAGGCTTGTTTTTGTAAATCGCCGCTATGTCTCACAGTCATCAAAAAGTCGCTATTTTCGCGACAAGTCGCTACGAATGGCAACACTGCCTATTCCCGCGTTAGTGCTTGATCGACTGAGAACTTCCCCTGCGGAAATCCGCAAAGCTCTCTGTCGTCTCCCGAGAAACAAAGCTCCCGGTTCGGATACGATTCCGAATATAGTCCTCAAGAACTTACCTAAGAAAACTCTGATCCAATACATGCATATTATTAACGCGGTTATCCGGCTGCAACATTTCCCTGATCCATGGAAGGTAGCGTGCGTGATACATTTCCCGAAACCGGGGAAAGACCCAAAACTAACATCATCTTACCGTCCCATATCACTCCTGAACACCCTTGGTAAGGTGGCCGAAAGGCTAATCTTGCCAAGGCTCACTAGTGTTGTGGAAAACCTCCAAATCCTCCCACAGGAACAGTTCGGATTTCGCGGACAGCATGGCACCGTTTTGCTGGCCGCGAAAATCGCTTCGGACATTCATGAGGGATTTAACCGAAAACAGTCTACGGCCCTTTTGCTGTTAGATATCGAGAAAGCGTTCGACAGGGTATGGCACGATGGGTTGCTGTATAAGTTACTGGCGATCCACAGTATGCCACTTGTACGTGGCAACGTCGCTACCTTTAAAACGTATGCTATGTTTAATAAGCTTAAAAGGTGATTAAAATCAAGTTTCCGGTGAATTAATTGTGATTGTTAATGGTGCTGGCTAATTCCCATCTCCAAGTGGCTCCACCAATAAGCAAGCCAAGTGAAAAACACCCGTAAGTTGACTATTTTGCTTTTGCCTTTACTCTCGTAATTTTGAAGATCGCCATTGTTGTCTTCAATTGCCTTGCTTGAATCCGAGCTGGTTGCCAACTTGTCTTAACTCTCTACAATGGTGGGATGTCGGAACTGCAACAATGAAATCACAGCTCGCGATTCGAGCGTTCAGTGCGACGGCTGTAAGGGAGCCATGCATATCGCTTGCACCGGCTTCACGAGAACCAAAGCGCGCTCACTTAAAATCATGTGTGGGCAATGCGATACTAACATCGAGCAATATGCAAATATTAAGCTTCTATTCGAAAAGGAGATGACTAAATTAATGAATAAAATAACTACGCTCGAGAACAAGTTGGAAGGAATTAACTCCGGCATTACTAGAGAACTACCAACCATATCTCCCTCACATTATGAGGATATAGTATCTGAAATTAATGAGCGCAATTTGCGTAAGAAAAATTTAATTTTTTTTAATATCAGTGAGCAATCACCATCGCTTACAAGGGACCAGAGAATAAGCAAGGAAAAATCCGATATTTCGGAGATCGTTAGCACAATCTGCCCCGATATTCAGGTTGATAACATTTCATTTAATAGGCTGGGCAAATATAATGCTGACACAACTAAAGCTAGACCAATAAAGGTAACAATGCAAAATGAAAGTTTGGTACATAAACTAATCAAGCATGCAAGCAAGCTTAAGGAGAATGAGTCATTTAAAAATGTCTCAATTTCATTCGATAGAACCCCTAAACAAATGAGTTTCTACCAAGAGTTAAAACGAGAAGTAGCAGAACGAGAAAGAGGCGGTGAACAAGGCCTAAAAATTAAGTATTTACAAGGTGTTCCTAAAATAGTGACTTTAAACCAATAGGGTCGCCCTCGTGCAGAAAAAACGAACTACTCATTTACTATCAGAATACTCGAGGTTGCAATACTAAAATTGATTCAATCTACAATACAGTCGCGGATTGTTTTTACGACATATTGGCATTAACCGAAACTTGGTTACAGGATTGTGTGTCTAGCTCAGAACTCTTTCCAAACGCATACTGCGTCTATCGTGCTGATAGAAATCTTCAAACTCATGGCTGCTCCACTGGCGGGGGTGTTCTTTTAGCTATTAAGAATGAACTCAATTCTACACCAATCAGACTCTTGGAATTAAATCAGCAATTTCCATTAATTGACATTGTGGGTTGCAAAGTGAGTTTGTCGGATTATTGTTTTGTTACTGTTCTTGCATTATACATACCGCCCTCAATAACAACCGCATACTATGAACAATTTATTGAAACCTTAGCTTTGCATAATTGTACTCAAAATAAAAATTTAATAATATTAGGCGATTTCAACGCGCCAAACTTGAACATAAATCCAAATGATGTTAAATGCAACTTATTGAGCAATTTTTCTACTATGTTGGACTTACAGCAATTTAATAAAATAAGAAACATTAATGGCCGTACATTGGATTTAATATACTCTAACATGGAGTGCGACGTTATTGAGGATGACTCAGCGGTGTCAAGGGTAGACAGTCATCATCCGCCATTGCGCATAACGGTAAGGGGTGGCGTTGGGCATTACAGGCAGTTTGCGCTTTGCAAGAGCGCCACCGGGTCCTTTAATTTTAGAAAAGCAAACTTTCCATTACTGTATAGCAAAATTTTAAACACAGATTGGTCGCACGTCTATGAGTGCTCCGATGTAAATGTGGCTTGTGAGACTTTTTTCAACATTCTCAGTGGTATTTTTGAGACCTCCGTTCCCTACAAGATGAGTAGGAAAAGAAGGTATCCCTCTTGGTATAGCAAGAATATCATTAGTCTAATTAAAAAAAAAGAAAAGGCCTATAAAAAGTATCGCATACACAAGACTAACTATTTTCACGACATTTTCAGGGAAATTAGGAGAAACTTAAAAACTGAAATAGATGGTGCGTACAGAGAGTACATACATAAAATTGAGGACAATATATGTAGGGACAGTTCTGAATTTTGGTCTTTTATGCAGGCAAAGCGGGGATTTTCGAGAATACCGGGAATATTAAGGGATGGTGAGCTGGAGCATTCGACGCCTCAAGCTATAGTCAACGCCTTTTCTGGGTTTTTTGAGAGTGTTTTCATTGAGTCTAACCCCTTATTTGAGCATAAATCAAATATTACCTCAAATGAAACCGTAAACGTTCATAAAGTGAGCGAAAGCGATATAATTTTTGCTTCTAAAAAGCTCAAAAATAAACTGACAGCCGGTATCGATCAGATTCCTAGTTTTGTGGTGAAGGACTGTATTGGGGCCTTTGCTGCGCCTCTGTGTTTCTTGGTTAATCTGTCAGTTAACTCTGGCATTTTTCCGACCTGTTGGAAGTTGGCACGCGTCACACCGATATTCAAAAAAGGGGATAGATCTGACTTACAAAACTATAGGCCAATATCTATTTTGTGTAACTTTTCTAAACTATTCGAAATATGCCTCTATAGTCAAATTTACCCTCAACTTAAATCCTTTATTTCTATCGACCAACATGGTTTTATGGAAAAGAGGTCATGCGTTACCAATCTGGGTTGCTTAGCTCAATTTATATGTTCAATTTTGGATAATCAGGGCCAAGTCGATGTAATTTATACGGATTTTCAGAAAGCGTTCGATCAGATTGATTTGTACATACTTATGCTAAAATTAGAAAAATTGGGGTTGGCTAGAAAATTGCTTAGTTTACTTGAGTCCTATCTATTAGAGAGGCGACACTGCAGTGGCGTGCAAACCAGCCCCTGCAGACCCTGCAGTGCGGGAGGGCCCCGGAGTATAGAGGGGCCCCGCAGGGGCCCCTTCCTATATTTGTCTTAAATAATTTCACCAAATTCTGTATTGAATTAACATTTATTAAAACTTTTATATATTTTAATTGTTGTTTAAATTAACTTTTGTATAAAGTTAATTTAATTTATGGCATGATAGCTTGCAGCCCATGTTTTACGTGCATTTAAATAGTTATCTACCTAAGTGCGAATTAGCTTAATTTTTAAACTTATCTTTGTCGAGTATTCTCGTTATCGAAATCCGGACAACGCCCTCATTGTTGATACAACCCAAGATATTAGTAAGAAAGATCAGCTAAGTCTTGTGATCCGGTACATCAATACCAAGGGTAATAAGAAGTACAATGTGGCAGAATCTTTCTTAGGAAGGGCAACGGACTTTGAAAATTAAATTCTTGCATTTTTAGAACAAGGAATTTCTCTTAGCATGATGGAGCCGCAAATATGAGTGGTAAGTTATTTTCTGGTATAGGTTTTGATATAATTAAACATGATATTTTAATAAAAAGAAAATTATATGCTTTTTACTTTCCAGGTAAATATTCCGGACTACAGGCTTTAATCCACTGCACTGCACATAGCCTGAATTTTAAATGACTCAGTAAATAACATTATCGAAATTAGGATTTTTTTTGACACAATTCAGTGTCTATATGTATTTTTTAGCGAAAGTCTACCACGCTGGCAAAGTTTGAATAGTGAAATAAGAAATAGGGGCACTGTTAAATTAACTCTAAAAAACTTTGTCCTACAAGATGGTCATCAGGAGCCGATAGTATTATATCGCTAAAAACGAACTATTTATCTGTCGTGTGGTGCTTGTCAAACTTGTCTGTACTCTGTAGTGGTTAAGAAAAAATCTGATAGAGATGAGGCGAAAGCACTACTAAAAAACATAGAAAATTTAGAGTTTATCATTTTACTTACATTTCAAGGTATTAAATACGTAAATTTACTTTCAAAAACATTACAGGGCACTGAAATCGATGTTGGTCAAGCAACCGATTTAATTGCTAGTGTTTTCGTTCAGCTACAAAATATTCGAGACAATGAAGATGTTTTTTGAAATGTCCGTAGCGACCGCAAAAACATGGAATGAGAAAGCAAGAGAACTAAAAAAACCAAAATTTTTTTTGATGAGATGTCTGTTGATGAGCCTATGGAAAATCGCACCAAATATTTAAAGATATCGGTATTTTACGCATCTCTGGATATAATATTAGTGCAATTTGAAAAGAGATCGAGGTGTTCAAAAATATTTATTCAAATTTTGAAATTTTAAAAGCACAAATATTACTTCAAGCTGAAGAGTGTGCAATTATAAGTAAAGCTAAAAAATTAACAGACAAATACCCTGACGATTTAACACCGAATTTAGCTACTGAACTAATACAAACAAAAAACTTACTTGAAAATCAATTAAAAGAAATGCATAGTATTAGAGAATTTGCAGACTTCATCTTTGACAAAAATGAATTACTGATCAGTAGCATACCTGACTTGTGTTATTATTTTTAGTTCTCCCAGTTACATCAGCCCAATCTGAGAGGACTTTCTCAAAGTTAAAATAATTTCTGTAGAATACGAAAGAGCAAAGCATGTAGATTTGGACGCAGTAGTAGATAAATTCTTGTCTACACGTTATAAACGTAGAACGTAGAAGTTGTAGATAGATTAAATCAATCAATATTAGTAACTTCTTTTTTTGCGTCTACAAACTATGATTTCTATGTATTTTGTTTATAAGACAATTCTTATTTTTTATAGATTAAGAAATATAAATATGTACTATATAAACATGTGTTTTTTCCTGTTTTTTTTTTTAATTGTAGGTATGATCGGGGGGCCCCGTAAAAAATTCCGCGGGGGGGCCCCAGAAATATTTTGCACGCCACTGGGCGACAGTTCGTCGAAATCGAAGGCTTTAAATCTTGTGAGTATGTGGTTGGGTCAGGGGTTCCCCAAGGTTCAAACCTGGGCCCTTTGCTCTTTTTATTATTCATAAATGACTTGGCAGACTGCCTGTCGTGTCACAAGCTTTTTTTTGCTGATGACCTAAAAATGTATTGTCACATTTCGTCCATCTCTGACTGTGAATGCCTTCAGAATGGATTGGATCTCCTGGCTACATGGTGCGATAACAATAAACTTAGTCTTAATGTATCCAAATGCTTTGTAGTTTCATACTCGAGAAAAAAATCTATTTTAAAATATAATTATGCAATAAAATCTCAAGAGCTAATTAGATGCAGCACTATAAAGGATCTTGGTGTAACCTTTGACGAACTATTTAATTTTAATACTCATTTGCTAAATACAATGTTGTCTGCATCGAGATCATTGGGCTTTATCTTAAGAAACTGTAGAGCATTTGAAAGCCAAAGGGCATTGCGGGTGTTGTTTTCTTCATTTGTTAGATCCAAATTAGAATATGCAGTAATTGTCTGGCACCCAATATATCTAGCTTATATCAATGGCTTGGAATCTATCCAAAGAAAATTTGTCAAATATTTGGCTTTTAAGCAGGATGGCGTATATCCAGTAAGAGGAACTTCACAAAAGTTGCTTCTGGATCGTTTCAATATGGTGTGTTTGAACGATCGCAGGGAAATAATAGCCATACAGTTTTTACATAAATTATTGCATAATAAAGTTGACTGCATTGGTTTGCTTAATCAGCTAGCGATATGTGTTCCTAGGGTTAGTTCAAGAAATTCCTGCATATTTTACTGTGATCGGCCCAACAACAATATGCTGACTAGATCTCCTTTGTATTTTATGTGCAAAACGCTAAATAATAGTGGTCGTGACATCGACATATTTTCAGATTCTATGGAGACTGTTAGAACTAAACTTTTGTCGATTCGTGATGACTGATTTTTTGAACCGATGGGTTGTTTATTTGAAACATGTTTGTCTATATTTCTGGCAGGTACAAATTTAGATATAATTCGTATTATTTTTACAATTTTTAATAATTTTTTATAATTTTTACTGTTTTTATAATTATATTTCCTGTAAGTGGGTGACTGTTGGAAATAAAGAGCTATTTATTTATTTATTTATTTATTTATTTATTTACTGGACAGCACTCATCGGGTCATACCTTGCCGGACGCACATTTACAACTTGAATTGGCAAAAAAGCCTCAACCAGCAGAAGACTGCTGGCAGGGGTGCCGCAGGGTACGGTATTATCGCCGCTACTCTTAAATCTTTATATAGCAGATATCTCGTCAAGTCCCAACACCCGCAAAGCCCTTTTTGCCGACGACACGGCAATTTACTCCCTTAATCCTCAAGCTGAGGTGGCAAAATTGAATCTACTCGATCACCTAAACATTCTTATCCCCTACTATGAAAGGTGGAAGGTCAATCTCAACAAGTCTAAAACGGACCTGATTATAATTACGCGCAAACGTAAAGACATTGCCATTACACCCCTAGTAGTAGGGAATACTCAAATCCTACCAAAGATGAAAGTCAAGTATTTAGGTATCACACTTGACAGTAAACCGAACTTCAGTAAACACCAAAGCTTACCCTCTATAAAGCTATTGTTAGGCCTGCTCTCTTGTACGGTGCCCCAATCTGGTGTTCGGTCGCAAAATGCCATCTGAAAAAGCTCCAGATAATTCAAAACAACTACCTGCGAGCGGCGTTTTCCATGTCCCTGAACGATCGTGTTAGGATAGAGGACCTTCATGCATGGTCTAAAATCGACTATGTCGAGGAATACATCGACTACCACGCATGCAGGTTCTTCGAAAGTCAAATATAATCGCCACTTACATCAGAAATCGCGAATCGCAGGTACAACCCGGAACAAGCAACCACCTATGAGACAATTTACCGAGGAATTTCCTTATTTTTCAAGCAACTTAGGCCGCCTTAACCTCAGTCTCCCACAGGAAAGCTAAAACGCACACAATACTTTTGAAAATAACTTTCTAACAACTTTTATAATGCCAATTCTCATATAAACTTCAATCAGAAAGTATCAGGAGAGCAGAAGCACCTTGTCCGATAGTCAACGTGCTCGAGCTGCTACCTGCTGGCCAATCACCTGTGTTGGGACACGGGGGCGGGGCCTGACAAGGGAGCTAAGAGCTAAAATTCGTATAAATGCGCACACGGCATCGTTTCAACTTTCAACCAGTGCTGCCAATTTGTGAGTAATTACTCACATTTGTGAGTAATTTCAAATCGTGTGAGCAAAATTGTGAGTAATGCCATTTTGTGAGTAAAATGTGAGTAATCGACTAGTAATTTTTTTTCAATATTTTTACTTCGTCAGATGGAAAATATGAAAAAGTATTTCGCCTTACGTCATTCTTAGTTAATAATTATTTTCGGTTGTTAGTGTTGTTGTTGGCAAATAGAGGCATTTTAGTATTGAAATTGTCAGTAATTTCAAGTAATCGAGCATTTAAGGGTTTGCGAGTAATTTGTGAGTAATCAGGACTATATTTTGTGAGCATTATAGAAAATATAATTGGTAGCACTGCTTTCAACTCATTCGATTCTAAGCCACCGAAGCATCCATGTCTCCGCAGCTGGCGCCGGGGGACTCGTCCCGTGCTATCTGGTGCCATTGCATTCATACCGGATTAGACTTAGCATACAATGCTAAGTCCCTACTATCTACTTGAGTAGATGTGTGCTATTAATTCATGTTTGTACATAGTGTAAATAGTAAT
>JAEQML010079934.1:0-11788 GCA_016904865.1 Pissodes strobi | reverse complement strand
TTCAGTAAGTTAAAACATAGTTTTAGTTTATAGAAAATATTCTAATACAGTAAAATTGTTACCCCAGCTGAAAAGACCATATCTTTCTATGTTAATCAAACAGAATAAAACACAAAATTATTAGATAAGGCTGGTCTTACTTTAGAACCGATATATAATAATGGAAATAATTAATTAGTTGAATATGTTAAAGTGGTTATGACCAGTCTTTCAATGTAAGACTAGAAAAAATCTACTCTAAAAAAGTTCGTAATTCTAAATGTGGTAGAATATTTTGAAAACAAAGATAATCAGCACAGGGCAATTAAGAAAACATCATAAGCGTTAAAAATTGCGAGAAGCGTCATATGTATATGGTTTGATAACCCTATCTAATGCTTCAGACATTGAATATAAGCAAAGAATTCCCAAAAATACCGTTTTTATTATTTTAAGCTATGTTTATATCAAATCTATTTTAACTAGGATTACAGAAATAATTACAATGAAAGGAAGTTAAGTTAAAAGAAGAGGTTCAAAGTTTTTAGTGGAGCTGTCAAATATCATATTTAAAATCAATTACAAAAAACAGAGTTGAATGGAAATTAGAAAATGCTGGATTTTTCCGAGATACCAAATAGGACTTAGAAGAGGAAATGGATGCCTGGAAAACTTAATTAATTTAACTTTGATGATAGAAAAAAACTTAAAGAAAAGACATTTGCGATATTCCTAGATATATCGGCGGCATATGATCATGTTAATATATACAAACTGTACAACGAATTGATGGAGGCGAACATATCAATTGATATAGCAAACCTAATTTTTCAAACCCTACACGCCAACGAAACATGTGTTTAATAAAACAGGCCATCGTAGGCCCAAAAAAGATATCAGTAGGGTTAGCTCAGGGATCATCTCTGAGCCCCCTATATTTAATATCTATACACGTAAATTACATAACGTAACGAACGTCGAGATCAGACTGCTGCAATATGCTGATGAGTTTGTCTTGATAATGGAAGGAAAGGATGATAGTAATATGATAAAAAGAATGACTTCCTAAATTTAATGGTAGATTTTTTCTCGGGCCTTAACTTTAGAATCTCTCCTGACAAATCGGTAGCTATAATCTTCCAACCTCTTGCACGTGGTCAGCCTAAAGAAACATTAAAATATGATGGTAAAATTATACCATGGGTAAAAGAATATAAATACCTAGGCGTCATTCTGACCGATACATTAAACTGGAGTAAACAGACTAAGAAAATGTGTAATGAAGCAACCAAAGAGACCAATGTAATTAAATCATTAACCAGAGTATGTGGCGGTCAGATCCAAAAATTCTGCTGAATGTATACAAGGCAATAATCAGATCTCATTTGGATTACGGATGTCAACTTCTTAACCCAACCACTAAGAAAAATAAAAAATATAAATTTGATACAGTTCCAGGTCTTAAGAACAGTTTTAGGATGTATGAGGTCGACTTCACCATGCAGAAAGGGGAAATCTTCTTTAGAACATAGAAGACAATGACTAACAAAAAGTGTATCATTAAAAATATATACTAAATCAGTAACTAACCCTGTAATGGAAAATATTGGAGATGAGAAACATGGGCGTGTCCACGGGCCACTTTCGCAGTAGAGAAGTATTGTGTAATGGTACTGCGTGAAATCCTACAGTAAAGAAGATATACAAAAGCATGAAGCCATATCCGCATATCAATGCAAAAGAGAATACCAAATGATGACAATTTCAGTAGAAATCTTGAAAAAAAATAATATAATACTCGTCAAAGATATTTTTGGAAATGAAGGATAGGTATCTAAATCGATATTATCACATATATACAACGCATCTGTAGAAAGAAACTCCAATGAAGCTGGATTTGGAGTCTACTACCCAAATATTGAATTTAGTTTTTCCTCAAAATTACCAAACTATACTACAATCTGCACGGCAGAAATCGTGGCAGTCCACAAGGCGGTAAGCTTGTGCCTCGGAAAGAATATCCGTAAAGCAGTTATATTTAATGACACTCTTAGTGCACTAAAACAATCTGGAATAACAAAAGGACTAAAGATTTAGATCATATATCCTTTCTAACCACAGATTATAATAGAATCAAACGCAAATGATATTGATATGTTGGATATCGGGACATGCGGGGATTAAAGGCAATGAGAAAGCAGATCAACTGGCTAATGTGGGGAGGATCCTAGATAAAAGTGATTATATTCCCATTATAAAGGCAAATCATTATTTGATCTGGAATGGATTCTGATGGGGTTGATAGTTTTTCTAGAAGGCCATGGTTTATTGAGTTGGAATATCTAAGTAGACGTCATATAACTACTATAATAAGACTACGTACCAAGCACTGCTTAACTCATCAACATCTACACAGACTGGATATCAGGGATGCTCCGGAGTGTGTGTGTGTGGGGGAAAAGTTAGGCTCCTTGCAACATCTTTTATTTGAGGGTAATAATAATATTATACGTAATTTATATGAAATACTGGTTGTTAAAACTCCAATATTCTTATGTAGTTTGTTACATAATCCAAAAAGATATAATTAAAACTGTTATAAAATATCTAAGTGGTAATAATCTAAAGTTGAAAACCTCTGAGTTGTTAATTTATACGTACGATCCTTCTTTTAAATACCATCCTCTTGAGCCGATTCATCATTTCTTTTGTGAAAGGCTCCTCGGTTGCCCGGGAGCGAGAAGAGTGATAACCTGTCTTGTGTTATCTGTCTAACTAACTGTATTCTCGCCTGAATTTTTAGATGAATACAGTCCAGTAAAATTCCGAGCAGTTCGAGGGTATGTCATAGATCATGTCATAGCCAGAAGTGAAGATGATTTCATCGATAAAGCGTCGTTAGTTTTTAAATGTACCAAAAAAAGACTGGGAATCGTGCAATATAAACCCACAAAATATACATATATTCCATTCCAAATTTATTACCTATAATAATAAATTTATTACCTATAATAATAATAATAATAATAATAAAGGGCAACGCGGGTTATGGCTGCCGATTGGAAGTAGAAATCCCGAGAAAAATGGTCTGTAGAATATCTTTTTAAATAGAAATCAGACATGGAAATCGTTCAAAATTGACTAAAACATAGAGCATGGGAAGTTTTCGGCAAGCATAACAACTGGAAAAATATATAGTACGCAGGGTTGAAGGACATCAAGTTTTAAGTAACAAAAAAGGGGCTGTTGGATTCTGTGCTAATTTTTTATTAAAATCAGTCCAGAGCGCTTTCCGCCTCAGCCATCATGGAAGTAAGGTATAACCTAAGTACAACATATTGAGTAATATATAAAAAATTTAGAAAGTTAAATTGTTTTTATTGCGTTATTGTGTTTTTTATACATGCTTTGAAGATTATAAAATATTTTCTGGAGTGAAATCTGAAAAAAAATTGGGATTTGTTATGAAGTTATATGAAAAAGTTTCAAAATTTTTTTAATAATTTTTTAGGCTATATTTACATCGTCAGGTTGTCGCTTGAAACTAATTGATGCTTTTACCATTATTATTTAATAAAAAAGGAAGAGTAACGAATTTTTTTTTGTGCAGATCGTTGAAACATGTTGAGCTAGATTTCAATTTTCCGAATTTCCTCTAAGTAATAATGAGTGATTGTGATACAGCTGAAAACCTTCATCATACATCCTATTTCATAGGCGCCTCTTAGACTAATACATAATCAAATCATCTATCAATAGAATGTACATTTTGTGATCGTACATCGTTACTTCAATGGTCAACTCAATGAAGAAGGTTGACCAATGATCTGCACCAATATATATATATATATATATATAGCAAATTCTTTATAAAACATTTCAGATTGAAACAAACTAATTACATACCTTAGTATTAATTTCCCTATTTGATTAAACAATAATGGTAAAAGCAATTACTATCTTTATAAAATCATTAATCATTTTCCAACCAAGAATGGCTCACCTTGTTTGTCATGACAATTTTAAACCTGCTTCCTTTAATTTTACAAATTTTCTAGAAACTTCAACATTATTTCGCTGGTTTTTGATTGGCCTCTGATACACATGCGAAAATTTATCAAAATGTCAACATTGTTAATCGCAATGATTCATACAACCACGTTTACAGATGTTCGCATAATTTTTAAATACAAAAAATATAGGCTGCTGTGTCCTCTTTTATTAAGGGTTGCAGTAATGTCTTGAAATGTTAATGTATTGCATGAAATTGTTTATCCATAGCTCCGTTTGTCTCAATTCGTTTAAGCGCACAACCTGACGATGTAAGTATAGCTTCAAAAATATTTAAAAAACCTTGACATTTTTTCATATAAATTTTCATAACTAATCCGAAAAATTCTTTAATATCTCATTTCAGAAAATCTTTCATAATCTTCAAAGCGTATATATAGAAACATAATATCTCAATAAACATAATTTACCTTTCTAAATTTTGTACATATTCTCAATATGTTGTACTTAGGTTAGGTTGCAGGTGGCACTGATGATGGCTGAGGCCGAAGGACTCTGCCCTGAATTTAATATATTTTACACAGAATACAACCTTCCCTTTTTTGTTACTTGAATTCCAGACTGTACACTCATTATATACTTAAACATAATCAAGTTTTAAGATTGGCACTTGGTTTGGTCTGAAACTAAAATAAAATGTGATAGGATAATTAGAGTGACAAATATTTCACTTTTTGAGATACCGTCTAAAATTTGTAAAACTATATCAATTATACAGAAAAGGTGATTAAAGAAGCGAGTCAAACCGCAAACTTGAAATGATCTAAGTATAGTATTTTAAAGACATTTTCAATTTATATTCGATATTTGAAACTCTTGGGAGGCATTTTAATCATTTGGTACTTTTCGAATTTTTTTAACGCTTTGATGTTATCTTTAATTGCAATTTTTTTTAAATGGCGCCAAAATTTGAAGATGTGTTAATTTTACCAAATTGTTTTAAAACAGATACAGCATATCATATCTTGCACGACCTTAAACATAGCAGAATTGCCGAGGGAAACTTAGTAGCTGTATAGTTTCATAAAAAGGCACCTATGTTGGATACCTATTTGTTTGATGGAGTTAAACTCAATATGATAATACACACACGTAGGTTCAATGTCACAAAAATTGGGTTCCGTTTATTACGCTACGGTAATATTTTTACTGTAATTATTTAGCCATGCTAATTGAAATATGATAATTTGGAAATAATAAATTTGAGTAAAAAGGATCTTATTTACTTTTTTTTTTATTAAAAAAGGAGTTGGATTGCATCCACCATGGCTGAAATGCGTGCGGACAGTATAATATTTTACGAAATAAAATTTGCATGAACTAAAAAGTAGTTACGAATTTAAATTGAATATTTGGATAATAAATCTAACAGTAGTAAAAGAAAGAGGAAAAGCCTTGGTAGAAACATGCTAAATGATCACATTATTGTAATAGTGTTAAGTAATTTAACCTGTAATTCTTCCCTTGTAGGAGATGCGGCAATTTAAGTTCATATGGGCACAGCTGCAATTTACTTTGCAGCAGTTTCAATATGTAGAAAGAACTATATGATAATGATATGATAATAAAATTAGATATTTAGTACGTGTCACTTAAGAATGATTTCCTAACATATTTCCTCCACTCTACAAACATTCAAACGGCATGGACTCATTCGTAACTTCAACACAAAGCTTTAGTCTATACTAAGTCACCTCTTTCAAATTTTTCTTATCATTTTTCCATCATGAACACCTACCTAAAATCAAAATACAATGTAAAAATATACACCAGAAAACCTGAGATTACTACAATCAAATATTTTTGAAAATTTTTGAAACCAAACATAAATATTCTAAGCAAATTTTCATTTTTAGCCATATTTCAGAAGAATCATTCGCAGATGTGTACAAAGTGGAAGGTATACCAGGCATTTATATTGCTTCGAAAGTAATATCCAAACCAAATAATAGCAATATTGGACCGCAGCATTTGAGTTCAGTAATTACGTTTGACCATGGTGCATCCTGGAGACAGATTCAACCACCTGCTGTGGATGTTGAAGGACAAGAATCTGGTTGTTTACCATCTAAGGGCTGCTCTTTGCATTTGAGTCAAAAGTTCAGTCAACTTTATCCTGAAAGCAGATCTGTTCCTATTTTGTCAAGTAAATCGGCTCCTGGAACGATCATTGCAACAGGAGTATTGGGTAATAATCTTAAAGGTCATTATGGAGTGTACATTAGTGTCGATGCAGGCTTGACTTGGCGCCAAACGTTAAGGGAACTGTACTTCTTTAATATGGGAGACCATGGGGGAATTCTATCTGCTGTTAAATACTATAAAACCAAAGGAGAGACGCGTCATATCCTGTATTCAACTGATGAAGGAGAGACTTGGAATCCAACTCAGTTTCATAATGAAGAGATAAGGCTTTATGGTTTAATGACTGAACCTGGTGAAAATACTACCGTCTTTACAATGTTCGGTTCGTTAGCAAAGGAACATCGTTGGATCATTGTGAAAGTAGATTTTGCAAAGGTATTCTCTGCTACATGCAAAGCCGACGATTACAAAATGTGGTCGCCTAGTCAAACTGAAGAAAACCGTAGTTACATTCCTTGTATCATGGGAGAACAAACTACTTATCAAAGAAGGATGCGTCACGCACAGTGTCTTAACGGTTTGGACTATGTCAGGGTGGTGTCAAAGAAACCATGTGACTGCGATGTCCTAGACTTTGAATGCGACTTTGGCTTTAAAAAAGTCGCTAATAGAATCCCTAGATGCATCCAAGACAAGAACTTAATGGGCTATGACCCGTACAAAGCTCCTGAGTTTTGTCCCCCTGGACAATTTTACAAGAGGACCAAAGGTTATCGGAAAATATCTGGAGATGACTGTGTTCAAGGCTTTGAAGAACATTATCTTCCTGATACTGTACCATGCCCATTTAAAGAAATTGATGCTTTTCTTTTGTTCGCTCAGAGAGAAAATATTTCTAGATATAATTTAGTTACAGAGTCATTAGAGCCATTACCTATTAAAAACCTCAAGAATGTAATTGCAATTGACTTTGACGTGGAAAATAATTGTGTCTATTGGGCAGATATAAATTTAGATACAATTAATAGACAGTGTTTCACAAATGGAAGTAAACTCGAAACACTGGTTTCAAATGATCTAGCTTCTATTGAAGGAATGGCCTACGATTGGATCTCGAAAACACTATATTTTGTTGATGGAACCAGATCAAAAATTGAATTGATAAGGACTGATATTAATCATAGCGGTCGCATGCGAACAACGATACTGGACAACAGAATTTTAAAGAAGCCTCGAGGAATTGCCGTGCATCCCAAAGCCGGATATATGTTTTGGACAGATTGGTCAGCGGAAAATCCATCAGTAAATCGAGCTAATTTAGATGGTACAAATAGTAAGATACTATTTGGAAAAAGTAAGGTTGACTGGCCCAATGGGATTACCGTGGACTACATGGCAAACAGGTAAACTTAACTCATTTCGATATATTGTTCAAAACATTTTTTGGTTCATTCCTAATCATAAAAGTATAAAAATACAATCAAAGTTTAAAATATTATCTTTTAAAGACTCAAATCGTTGCCCGACCGCATAACATAGCTGTAGGAAGCCCAGAAATGCATTGCCGGTATAGTACTAGGCTCCCAACCCGTTCAGTTGCACAAGACGGGACTTTAAATCAGCGAATTTTAGTAGTCGTATGAGGCGCACAAATTTGTACTTGTATGGGTATTATTTTTAGCAGTAGCTTGCACATTGTTTTGTTTTTGAACAAGGA
This sequence comes from Pissodes strobi, assembly GCA_016904865.1. Classification (NCBI taxonomy): domain Eukaryota; kingdom Metazoa; phylum Arthropoda; class Insecta; order Coleoptera; family Curculionidae; genus Pissodes; species Pissodes strobi. The sequence continues at coordinate 3,936 of JAEQML010079934.1, read as the reverse complement.
CTTTTTATTTAAATCTTTCTTTTTGAAAAACATAAAAAACAAGCCAGAAATGATTGATAAATAAATGATTCCATTGTTTTATGGTATATTATAAAATTTAAGACCCAACAATCAAAATAAAGAATAGGTAGATACTACAATCCTTTGTTTCATAGTATTAGAGGTAGGTGCCTATTTGAAACTTGGCAACGTTTTATTGTCAACTTCATCATATGATCTCTTTTGTTTTCTTCAAGGATCAAGTTTCCTGTCAGGTGTCAGGTCGTCAGATACTTATTCCTAATTAAAATTAAATCACGTCGATCACGACCGTTACGATTGCATTGACGCGTGCCTATCAGTGGGTGGTTGGTTTGTTTTTGTTTGTTATTTTACATTTTCGAGGCAGATTTTCCGGTTTAAAAACTAATAATTGATACTGTTGATTTGTATGGTTGTGTTAATAAGGATGTAAGGTAAGGTAAGCTGATTTGTGTTTGATTTTAATAATGCAGTATTGCCATATCCGAGGCCATATATATTACCAAGGTTTTGTTTATTAAAATTATTTTTTGTTCTCGGTAGTGGGTTTTGCGGTTTTATTTCCTTGTGCCTACCTCTAGGTATTTTAATTTAAAATTTGTAAGATAGGTTAAAACTCGGGTTGAAATGAATCCCTCTCACGATATTGTTTGGTCTCGTGTTTTGTCTTTGTATGAAACCCATTTCTCGCGACGATCTGAAGTGGAAAAGCGTTTCAAACTTCCTGGTACGATAATTATAAATGGCTTTGCGGAAGTTTATATAAACAGAGTTTGTATTGCTGGTCGTGCATTTTATTGGGTAAAGCAAAAAATTCATGATGCTCAAATGATGGTTTCAAGGACTTACAAAATTTCTGTTAGACAGAGCCTCTTAAATTATTTTAATGACTATGAATTTGCACTTTTAGTTTTAGTTTTGAGCGATGTTTTTTCTTTCACGGATGTACTGTTTGATGTGTTACAAAAGAAGTCACTGTATATTAATTATTATATCTCTCAAATAAAAATTACACAAGCCCTCTTAAATACGAAACGAAAGGACGAATCATTTAAACAGATTTTTGATGGAGCCGCTTTAAGGACGCCAATTCCAACTGACCAACGAGACGGACGGGCAAGATCCACATTAACTCAGGATCAAGTTTTTGAAAAATATAATGTTTTATATTACGAAGTTTTACACACTATCTCATTACAAATTACCTCTCGTTTTCGAGATTTAGAAAAAAATCAGTTTAACACTTTAATGGACACTTCAAAATTTAAATCTTACTCCCAAAAACTTTCCCACCTATACATTAACTAACCTAAAAGACTGTTATTCTAACATATTTGCCGATTCTCAAAAACTGTATTCTGAGCTACAATTTATTTGGGCTAATAAAGAATTTAAAGACCTTGAACCACAAACTTTCGTGAAAAATATTACTGAAAATAAAAATATCTTCAGAGAAGTATATAAACTATTTTTCTTAATAATGACAATTCCATCTACTAGTGTTTCGGTGGAACCAAGTTTTTCTTGCCTAAAAAGGTTTTAAATCTATTTACTTAGTTCAATGACCGAAAACAAACTTACAAAATTATCAAAGATATCGATTGAAAAGAAACTGATTAATGAATTAACGAACACGCAACCGTTTTACGAATAAATTTGCAAGCCTGAAGGATAGAAAAAGCGATCTTGTATATGAATATAGACTTAACCCAACCTTAGCCTTTTCTCAACGGTTAAGAAGACGGTAAGTAATATGTGTTTGATATAGTTTTTAAGATAAGTAATTTTTATTTTTCTAAATATACGACGTAAATATTAATTTATTTAGTGAATAAAAATATATATGTAATATGAAAAAAAAAAACCTTCAAAGCAATATTTTATATTTAAGTAAAATATAAGATGTATAATTAGAAGTGTCCGCCCTTTATGTTTTTAATTACAGTAATTTTATACCTATTTTAGCAATGTCTCGAATGCGCCATTAAAATATGTTGGCCTTAGGTGTGTTTTATTTAACGACTTTTGGGTAAAAGTTTGGGCGTGGCACCACAAACATTTTTCGCCTGCGGCTCATTTGCCTCTGCCGGCCTTTTGCCTCACCTGACGGTAAAGCCACAAGCCGCCACTGATGTTTATAAAGCCTTTTGGTTTTTATAAAGGTTTTGTTCCAGGAATTAGTTTTGCTTAAATCCAGTAAATAAATTAATAACACTGATCAAAAGGGAATGGAGAACTTAATATAAACTGAAGCTTTAATACTAAGTAACATAGAAAATGAAATACTCAGTAAGCATAATTTAACTAATAATTTATTGTGGACCTATATAGATACTCAGAATAATATTCAGATTCGAACTGGGCTTTATACAAAGCTACTGTTTTACAAAGCAATATTACATCAGAAAATTAAATACATATTATAAAAACCAGTAATGTTTGCCTTAAGTTTGATATTAGCTTATGTTAATTTATATTAGTAGGACTGGCATTTTTAACAACCACAGCCGCTGTTTCCTTAAGATATTTTTTTCAGAAGGCAATTGAGCGGAATGCATTTCTCTCTAGAGATCATTAAGGAATTGTTCCTTAATTCCCTGGAGACCTATGTAAGGCTCAGTAAAATCATTTATAAATGTCCAAAAAAATATGATCTACAGTGTCATAAAATTTAAACTTATTTCTTGTGTGATTGGATAGTACAGGATATTTAATATTTTATTGATCATGGTTTCGCTAAAATTCAAAGTAATCACTATTTGTCTGCGACCAAAGACAACAACATGTTCGTTGTAAAAATTATGAATTTACTAATATCTTTTCAAGACAATTTTTATTATTTTTTTTTATTTATTCAAAAAGATATATTAAAATTCGCCCCTAAGAACGAGGTCTTTGTCATGGTCCAAGCTAGTTGTTCAACAAAAATTTTAAAATATTCAATAGAGAGGTTATAATTTTTTCAATTTCATTAATGCTTTATTGTCTTTATTGTCTAAAGAATACTTACTTACTTACTTATTTACTTAACGTGGCCAAACAACACTATAAGCGTTTTAGCCTCGTCGACCACCGCCCATCTAGTCCTATCTCTTGCTACTTCTTCCCAATTTCGTATTTCCATCATATTGGCGTCTCTCTCTACATTATCTTTCCACCTTTGTCTAGGTCGTCCTGACGGCCTTCTTGCGTTTGGTCTGCCTCTATAAACGGTCCCAATATCCCTATTCTCCGCTCTGACTACTTGACCTGCCCATGCAAGCCTTCTGTATCTTATTGTGCTAGTGATCCATGGCTGTTTAGTCATTTCCCTTATTTCACCACACGTGGGTTTCCTCCGCTGGGTTGTTACTGGATCTTGTACGGGTCCACATATTTTCCTTAAAACTTTATTCTCGAAGGAGAGTAGCCTTTCTTGTTCTCTAATAGTCATGGTCCACGCCTCGCACCCATACAGGACCACAGGGATCACTATTGTATTGTATCTTCAGTTTCACTTTTCTTGGTAGATTTCGTGGTCGAAGCAAATTGCTCAGGGCACCTACGACTCTGTTTCCGCTATGTATACGACACTGTATTTCCTTTCTAACATCATTTGTTTCGTTTATCTGTGAGCCCAGGTACTTGAAGTCTTTCACTCTTTCGACCCATTATCTGTTGTTAGGTTAGTCTGTTGTCTCTGTGTGTTTCTCTTCGATCTAATTTCATGTATTTAGTTTTCTCTTTACTTACCCTGAGCCCTATTTGTCATCTCTCTTCTATTGGCGTATAGTCTTTTAAGCCCTTCCTTTGTGTCGCACATGATCCCCGAATCGTCCGCTTAATGAGTTTATTTGGGAACCCGAAGTTTTTCATGATGGTCCATAGGCTTTTGCGGTGGATGCTGTCATAAGCCTGTTTATAGTCTACAAATAG
>JAEQML010079933.1:0-11788 GCA_016904865.1 Pissodes strobi | reverse complement strand
CACCACCCTATGTTATACTGTTCATTAAAAGTGGTTAATTAAAATACCACACCCTTCTTTATGGTTTTAAGCAATAATAAAAGAATTTGTGTATCCCGACCATAAAATTGGTCCTTCGAGCCGGATAATTTCATAAATTTAAAAATAAATTTGCTCCAGATCATAAATTTGATCCGATCGAGCAATTGAGCTCATTCGAGTTAAATTCTCTAGGTCCTTCGAAAAATATTGAATTGAAACGTGTAAAAAGGGATATAAAATATTTGATTTGATATAAAATATTTGTTTTGTTGTCATATTGATGTAGTTAGTTATTGTTTACTGTAAATTGAATTAGGTATTTACTGTAACTCTTTGTCGCACCATTTTGTTGTAAATTGATGGACTTCCTGCAACCAGCAGAACTCTAGACACTACCAGGGCTGCTCAAGAAGTGTAAGACTTTCGTGGTAAGTGATACGAAAGTCTGTAATTGACTGTTAATAAAAAACTTGTGTACTGTGTTTATTTCCTCATTGATATATTGTTATATGCACTGTTTATATCTGTTTTTATGTTGTGTTGATATATTGCATTTATATTGATATTTGTATATTTTTGTACTGTGTGTTTTTAAAAATATTTCATAATGACTTACGAACAGTTAAAAGCTCAATGAACCAGTGTCAAGGGTCAAATCACACGAATCAGAAACTGGATGCATGCAAATGCAGACAAAGAAAAGAAAGTTAGACATTTTGCTTTAAAACACGATGGATTAGAAGTTGCCTTCAGTAAGTACAATCAAATACAAGATTTGATTGAATGCATGCCTGCTGATGAAACACTTGACACTGAAGTTCGTGAGGACGTGGAACAAACTTGCTATGATTTGTTGGTTCAGATACAAGAATGTATTGAAAGGTTAACTCCACCCACACAAGTTGTTCCAAGTTCTCAAAGTGTAGCTCATCAGAGCCCCTCTCCCCCTTCTGCAAGATTACCAGAGATAAAGATCAACCCTTTTAATGGTAAAATTTCTGAATGGAACTCTTTCATTCAATTGTTTGATACATTAATCACAGACAATGCCTCGATCACCAATATACAAAAATTTATGTACTTAAAGTCATATTTGAGAGACGAACCTCTAAAAATCATTGAAAGCTTACTCGCAACGAATGATAACTTTGAAGTTGCAGTTAACTTATTAAAAGAGAGGTACGAAAACAAATTGACGGTGATTAATGCTATTAGAAATAGACTCTGTTGTCAAATGTACTGGTCCTAATTTAAGACAATTTGTAACTGATCTAAAGAAAAATCTTGATTTAATTAATAATCTTAACTACAGTCACAAAGATCTCTGGGAATTTCTCTTAATTTATTTATTTGAGAAAAAATTGGATTTTGGCACTCGTAAAGCCTTCGAGACAGAGCGAGATATTAACATGTTGCCAAATCTCACTCAATTTCTTGATTTCTTACACAAAAGGTGTACTATATTAGAAAACTTGTCTTCTGTAGACAGTACTCAGAAAAACTCTACAAAATGAGTCTCGTTGCATATCAGGCATCAAAGCAAATCAATTCTGTGTAGTTTTTGCAATCAAAATTCTCATAAAATATATATTTATGATAAATTTAAAAAGTTAAGCTTGTTTGGTAAGCAGAAAGTTGTAGAAAGCAAGAAACTTTGCTTTAACTGTCTCGGTACTAGTCACTCGAGAAGTAAATGTACCTCCACTCGAAGATGTTCTTTGTGTGCTCAGACACATCACACTCTTTTGCATAACTCTCAAGTACACACACCTCAATATGGTTTCAATGGCCATAATTCTCCCTCATTTCAAGATAATGTTTTTGATAATCAAAACTCAGCAGCCCATGGTACTCAAAGTGATCAGCCTATAGATAGGCACTCTCTCGACAGAAGTCAGTCATGTCTATTTCAAAAGCATAATACCCTGCCTCAAAATAGAGGACCCCCTCAAATACCTCAAGATAGGTGTGTCCCTCAGATATCTCTAAATAGAGATCCCCCTCAAGTGCCTCTGAATAGAGCCCCCTCTCAGATATCTCAGAATAGAGACCTCCCTCAAGTGCCTCTGAATAGAGCCCCCGCTCAAATATCTCAGAATAGAGATCCCTCTCAGACACTTAAAAATAGAGCTCCCCCTTTGATACCTCAGAATAGAGGCCCTCGTTTTAATGCAAATGCAGAAAGTCAGTCACAAGTTACAAATTCATTGAACTTATCCACTCTCTCCAATAATAACTCTCATGTGTTGCTAGCTACAGCCCGTGTCACTCTGTTTGCTGCTGATGGACGTCCTGTTCAAGCAAAAGTTCTCTTAGATTCTGCAAGTCAGAACTCCTTTGTAACCAATCAGCTCGTAGAGAAGTTAAACTATGTTCCCTATAACAAGTCACTTCACATAAGTTGAATCTCTCAAGGCAGTATGAAGTCTAATAAGATGGTTGATTTGAGGCTGTACTCTAATGTGTATCATAACAAAAGTTTTAAGCTGACTTGTGCTGTACTTGACAACATAACTTGCAAACTTCCGCAAGTCCCCATTGATCAAAATAAAATCAATATCCCCAATCAATTTAGGTTAAGTGATCCGAATTATGCTTCTCCATCAGACATTGATATGTTGATCGGTGCTGATCTCTATTATGATTTGATGTTAAATGGTGTATATAGTTTAGGTAAGAACCTCCCTGTCTTGCAAAATACTCATTTAGGATGGGTAATTGCAGGAAACGCTCCTGTTTTCAGTCCTCGTTCGAACAATAGTTCAACTCATCTTAGTGTATATAGCCCTGCACGTAGAGATGTGCACGGTGATGTATGTGTGAACAATGGTTCAATTCCTCTTAGTGTTAATATCCCTGCACGTAGAGACGTGTACGGCGGTGTTCCTCGGTTTGTTCAATCCTCTGAACAAAATTATCTCAATAATTTAGTTAATTTACCCCTCATGCCACCTTTTGGGCATAAAAAGCTGTATGACTCATTCTCTAGTGTTAGGAAACGAAATTACCGTTTGTATCATAAGCAAGTGTTGCCCTCTTTTGCCCGAGTATGACAATACTCAATGATTGATGATTTAATGTAATTGAGATTATGTTGAATGTTGTACTTCGCGAAGTGCCCTCTCTATTAACGCGCTTTCTTTCAGCGTGTTTTTAGAACTCTTTGCGTGTAATGCGTGTTAGATTTCTGCGAGTCTCGATAAGCCAAGGCGGTGTTGCCGTCGTTCTCTTTAATACTTAAAGAAGTATTATGTTGTTTGTGTTTCTGAATAGAATAAACCCCCAGGCAGTGTTGCCGTCGTACTCTTTAATTCTTAAAGAATTATTCCTTTGTTTTTTGTTCTGTAAATAGATTTTATTTATTTCAAAGTTGAAGTGTTTACTCTCTTTCTCGTTAATGAAGATGGGATCTTCATGGCGGGGGAATATGTTGGGGAAACGCCCCAACACGTGTAAAAACTATCGTTTTTCATCGTATAGTTTGGTGAGAACACCCTGTATGTATGTAGAATGAATGAGCCATAATTAAACTCAAATAGATGTATTTCACCCCGGGTACAACCCAATTTGTACGTTTAAATCAGCAAATGCCAGTTCTTCAAAACCCCTTAGTCCAACCCTAGACGGATGATCCCTTAGTTCGAACCTGTACAGCAGTGCTGTCAATATAAGAGATTACAATAGTGCCAACTTTCACTAGTAATGAAAAACGTTTGTAATCGTTTTAAAGTTAATGTATTTTTGTCTCCGTCAGAATCAGTCTGTCAAATAACGAAAGAAAACCGTTTCTACCCTTTTAATCTCAAACGAATTCGGCAAAGTGCCAATCCCCACTTTTTATTTGATCGTGGCGCCCAAGGATTTAATAAGGAATGGATACCGCCTCCCCTATTAACCCTGTACAAATAAAGTGAAGCCAAAGTTACATGGGCGAGGGAGCTGCGGGATGAAGAAAGCGATAAAGAAAACAATTCTACTCTTTTGTTTTCCCCTACCGAGTCATCAGCCGCGTGCGTGCATCGTATTCTTTTTATTATCGCTCGCTCTCTCGATCGCTGTTTGGGTCGCTTCCAGACCAGTGTCGTAGGTTTGACGGTTTCCTCAAAATTATTAATTATAAAGAATGTTTTTGGGAAAGGTTAAATATCGTTATTTTTTCAGAAATATAATAAAATAGGTTTATATTGAAAAAAAATAGTGAAATTAATTTCATTTGCCTATTTTTCTATTTCCTGCACCACGCTAAAATACGTAGTAGTTATACCGAGGTATCAAAAATTATATCGATAAAAGTTGGCCATGGAAAAGAAAACGTCTGTTGTACTATGTCATTCTTTTGAGATTATTTTGATAAAATTGTCAGGTGCCATGTCACAATGGCATTAGACGACAAACGTTTTCCATTTCATCGCCAACTTTTTATCAATTTAATTTTTGATATCCCGGTACTTCACACACCTAAGTGAGTAAAGTATAGTCCTCTTTACGAATGAAAGAAAATGAGTTAGAAAAAGGTTTCTTACACAAGGTTGATACAAATTTTTTCTACTACCAAAATTAGTTCAAACAGTCATTAAGCTTTTACGATTTTTCTTGCCACGTTTACATGTCTGTGATATCTCAATTATCAAGAAAGCTACAAGGTGCATATTGGCACACTTTAGGGGATACCATAATCTGACATTATTGGATAATTTCGATACTCATTATTTCACTCCACACAAAATAAAAAAAGATTTAAAAAAATACCTCAAATAATTTGGAAGTAATATATTATAGTCATAGCCTAAAGAAGTAAATACTTGCGAAACTTAAGCGCTGCACCTTTGATAAGCGAGGGCCAACTTTATCACTATGTAGTGGGGAGGAAATAAATAAATCTAAACTTGACGTCAACCCCCACGACAATCTTTAGTGACGTGAGCCGTACTAAAATTTTTTAAGACTTTATATACTAAAGTTGATTCTCTCCCCTATTATTTTATTTAAACTTCCACTACCAAATATATGATTTATAAAATACTTCTTATTTCGAGTACAGAATAATGAATTTTTTAACAATCAAATAAACTGCATAAAGAAGGCCGGGTATTTCAATTATGCCTGAAAGATATATTTAAAAATGTCTTTTGAAATGAAATTAAGAATGGCGAATGCAGATTACTTGTAGTAAGTACAGCATTCTTGAAAGAAAAGTCAATTACCTAAAAGAAAATATAATTCAGTTACATATTATTTTGATAAATTACGATCAATAAAACAGCTTATCTATGTAGAAAATTATTTATTTTTTTAATGTTATAACACACCTATAATAAATTGAAACTGAAATGAATATAACTATAATAGAATATAAGCTCCAAGATAATCTTCAAATATCAACAAGATCTATCCACCACAGAAGTTTTTTTTTATATGAGAGACTACATCGCACAAGTTACAGTTATAGACGAATATCTGACCAACTTGTGAAGATCTGCAATAATCATTAGAAAAAAACTGTGATTTATCTGGTTGTTCTCTTTGAAGTTTAAAAAAGATCTTATATAAGTACACAATTTTGTTTTCTATATTCATTTTATAAACTAGATAAAAATATTGTCCAGATGATGAAATGAAAGTAAAGCACAACTCTGCCGTCATTTTCCCATTTTAACACTTAAACATTAAGTTATTTATATAACATACAAACAAAGCACAAGTAACTAAACTTGCTACTTAAAAAATGCTGCAAACAGTTATTGATTATCCTAATAGTGGGAGTTAAACAAAACTGAACTGGGTACATTTATTTGGTATTTTGAGCATCTAATATGTACATAGGGATTCTATACAAAACAAGGTGGTAAGCGAAGTATTGTTTCTTACTGATTTTTAAATAGAACTGATTTGGTAAGCATACTTCTGACTCGACCTTTAATAGATTTATCCAAATTTTTTACATTTTCGTGATGAATTCTTATTGTGAAAAATTTTTTTAGGATCAATTTACTTAATAAATTAAAATGGCAATTAAGAGGGTCAAAGTCATATATATGATCGCCAAAATTTTCTATCAAAGACAAAGGTAAAATTTTCATAGTATTAAAAATTAACAATTCAATCACATTGACAATGTTTTTATTTGCTAGACCTGTGGTTTTAATAAAAAATCTAAAATATTTTTCTGCATATTTGCATAATTCAATTGTATACGCAGAAGCTTTCGTTAAGGATTTGTACTCTTTTTGTTTCTGTAGGGCAGACACTGTGGTTGTGCCCTCAGCAATGTTTAAGCATTTGATGCAAGTTACACATTTTTTTAAACCCCTAATTATAAATCCTGCAATGTATCCAACAATATCAGAAACAAAATCGGTCAAATCCCAAGCATTGGATGTTAAAAATTCTTGTTTATCTATTTCACTAAAAATTTCTTTTTTAAAGTTTTTGTATTCTTCACTTTCTATTAAATTATTTCTGTTTTCATCAATCGTAATACTACTAGAACAGTAAAGAATAGAAATATCATCCAAATTGATAGCATTTCCAGTGTTTCCCGCCTTTACTTGTGTATGCACTAATAGCCTTTTATGTGCTGCTTCAAACTGTCTGGCAGTTGGATTGTTATTAAATCCTCCTCGACTTCTGATAGCACCAAAAAACAACTCTAAGTGGTCTTGTGAAATTTTATAGGAGGAAATATAATTAAGCAATTGCTTTTCTTCAACATACTGACTGTACATTTTTTTAAGGCTGTTAATGCATACACACAAACCCAAAAAACCAACTTTACGTGTAGTTCTTATAACTAATTCAGATCCCCATTTTATACCAGAAATATATTTTTCACAAACAGATAAATAATCGAATAAGTCATTTTTATTTAATTTATTAATTGGAATTTTATATTTAAATTTGTTCAAAAAATTTCTGGAATTTAACACATCAAATAAGTTGTTAAAAATTTCGCAAAAATTTGCAGTCGCTTCAGCACCTTTAAAGTCTTTTCCGTTTTTTAAATATTTTAAAGCATCTGCTACACTTTTGCTTAAAGTTTGTGTGGCTAATTTGACTTTCATTTTTTCCCGATGCCAGTCTAAATGCCTATTTTTTACTTTTGTGCCAAAATGTAGTCCTTCAGAATATTGGAGGTCAACAAGTTTTTTAATAAAATCCCAATTTATTTGGTTTCCCTCTGCATCTTCTAAAATACCCTTAGATGCCCAGCAATTGCGCACTAATTTAATCATATGTGAGGGGTCTAAAAATATAAACACTGGGTCATTTGTAACAGGATGATTAAAAAAAGTTTTTAGGTCGTTTATGTTTTCAAAATTGGCCCCTAACACATTTGCCATTTTAAAATTTGATGCAGCACCATCAAATGTCATTGATGTAATAATAACTTCAGAATCATGCAAAAATTCTAAAGCTCTTGTCACTAAAGTGGCTTTTTCAGAACCTGATACACCATTAGCAAAAAAGTAACCTACAGGTATTTTCCATGAACCATTTAATGCTACTAACATAAATTCCAAGACTTCCTTGGCCTCAGGAAGGGATTCAATATTGGCATCTGAGCCAACAGTAATATACCCAGTAAATTTGCTACCGGTCCATTCCACTTGTTTACGGATAGCTATCTCATCAATAACTAAATTGCATAAAACTTTGTTGTTCTTTCTGTCTGCTTCCCTGACCCGAAGTTTTAAGGCAGTTATGGCTTCTTTTAAAAATCCTGGAGATCCATCCACAGTCTGATACCACTTCGATATGGTCGATGGGTGTGGCAAGGTTCGGTTAAATGTTTCTCTAATATATTTGTAGGCCTTAGGCGAATAAAAATTTAGCGTGACAGCAAACAACCTAAGCTCTGGGCTGTATTTCCCTTGTGATGGTCCTCTGAGAAAACGTTTGAAGACCTCTGCAGCTAGTCCAGATACTGAAGCCTGAAAATAACAATATATTTTAGTATTTAAAAATGTTCTTGTAGAAATAAAAAAAAGTGAATGGTTGATATTCAGTACTGTAAAACATTTAAGTAATGTATTTAATAGTTATTTATGTACCAAGGGTATTAATACTCGCGGTATGTACAAACTTTTATGTCATGCTTACTAGTTCATTATTGCATTCACAATATATAAATATTTAAAAAAATACGACCAATTCAATTATTGGAGATTAAAAACATTTTAATTTTATCATAGTAAATCATGGTAGTAAATGTATTTGTTGTTAGGGGAATGATGTCAAACTTAAAAAGTCAAAAATACAGGAAACTTTACTACAAAAACTGCTTTTATTGTGTCTTTATTTCCGCGCAGGCCATAAAGTGAACTTTATGGCTCCCTATTATATAATTGCAAGCAATAAAAACACAATATTAAACTAGTATGACATAAAAAAATTAAAAGGTGAAGTAGAATGGACATACCTCGACAGCATTTTCAGCATTGTCTGATAATAAATTTTTGCGACGCAAATCTACAAGCAGTGATTTAAGGCTTGTGACTCGTTTCTTAGAGCGTCGAAGTGACTGCTGAAGCAGGTGGATTTTACGCCTTTGCTGTGCTACCGTTTTTCTGGCTGTCTGGAAATTCCTTGCTGCTTTTCTAGGTGTTCCAAAATCCACACTTTCCAAGTCACCAAAAAACCGCTTCCTACAAAATAAAATTTGAATTAGCAATGGAAAAATTAAATGCATTTATGGGAACAACATAAAGACATAACAATTTTGTATTATAGATACTTTGCAACTATTTTTAATACATTTTTCTAAACAAAACCTTCAAGATTTTGAAAAGTAAAATCTTGAGTACAACATTTGCCAAAGGACAGCAATGAATGAATAGTATTATGTCGTATGGGTACATAGTTTTTCAGTATAAATCAGAAATAAAAACTTTGTACCTAAGCTAAAAAAAAAGCCAAAAAAATATAGAACTTCAAAACAATTAAGCAGGTTTAGATTTTAATCAAAATCTAATTGTAATTTAAAACCAAAAACGGCATTAATTAAAAGTTGAATTAAATATTTTTACCTTGGGTTTGCTGGAGATTGAAAAAGCTGCTTCCTTTTGAAACTCTTCGGAACTGAGTTATCCTCGACATTAGCTTTAGGGCTGCCCTCGGGGCTACCATCACATGCACCCTGTTTGTTGATCGAGTGGTCTAATGGTAAGTCCACAAACTCTGCCATCGATCCTGTTTCAGAGGCACTCAAAGTTCCTTCCAAGTCCATTGCTGTCAAAGTGGACCCTGACGAATCTGATTTCACGGGGCTGTAAATATAACCAAATTATTATCAGGGTTTCATCGAGGGTTTCATAATAAAAATATACCGCATTCTTTTACGTATTGCTTATATTTTTCAAAAATCACGAGAAAGTTTCATCAAATTTTTTTATTGCTGATTTCGATAGCCCATGAAAAATAAGTGGACACGTGATCATATATAATGCAAAATAAATGTTTTTTGAATTTTGAATATCTATACATACAAAACTAAAAACTGGCATAGCTCTCGTAATAATCGTCTTTAGTGGAAATAAAAAAATACGTATCGATATATTTATTTTTTTACTGTTCTATAGCTTGCAATAAAAATAATCAGTTTAATTTTTCAGGAGTTTTCCTCATTAGCGAGATAATACCCATCATTTGGGTCGGAGAGAAGAGTGTGTAATTTGCAAAATACAAAATTTTCTATGCTCAGTGCTTACCTTACGTTCTGTTTTGATGTACTAGGAACATTCAAGGCCCACACCTGTGCAGGCACAGCTTCCTTGTGCAAAAACTGCTTTCCGGAAGGTTGCATGATGATATCCTTCTGCTGAAAATGGTCACTGCATACATAGCTATAACGCTTGATCTCAGCCTCACTTAGGCCCAAAGCAGAAAGCCAAAGCTGCATTTTTTCCTCATTTTTAGGAAATCTAAAAGTAAACGTCAAAATAGAAAATTTAAAAAATTCTTTGGTGTCTATAATAATCCCAAAAAAGATCTTATTTGCATAATATAAAAATCTTAGGTAGTGAAGGGACATAATATTGTCCAGATGGTGCAAAGACTAATGTAAGTGATTTCCAGCTCAGGTCAAATTTGCCGGTCTGATGATAAAGAATAATGTTCTATTAAATTATATTGGTTTAAGTTACAGTCCTAATGTAGACTTTAGACTTCACAGTTTAAGTGTAAAAATTAGTAATTGTTTTTTATTTTTTAAATAAAGTGGTTTAAAGAACCACTGTGTATCTTTAGCCTATGCATGGGTTAGATTCCTAATTGAGTATCGAAATAAAACTCTAGTAAAATTCATTATCCAACCTAAGTGATCGACAAGCTAAGAATTCAATACTCACTAATTAATAATTCTTATTATTAGTAAATTAATAAATCATTGAAATTAATCCATGGCAAAAACCAAAACTGCATTCTACAGCACTGGTAAGGTAAGAGCAAGACAAAGATAAAGATATTTGTTTACTTACCGGTGATAAGATATTCCTTCACTAGGTTTCGAATATTCAGAGTTTTTACATACACAACACGATCGCACCATTGTTTCTATTATTTAACAATAACAAAACCAAAAATCAAAGCAAAATACAATAATACACAAGAACACAAGACAGGAACCAACACGAAAATGAAAATAAAACACCTGTTTGTTTGGCCGTCCTTGTCACCGAACAGGTGCACGTGTACGCCGCAAGAGGAGCGCCATGATTCTAGCAAAGACCTACGTCCGTCGTTCGGTCGTTGTCTATGTTAACGTAACAAATGTCTGAAAAGGATAGCAAGATAGGAGTATAATTTGAATAATATCTTATGCCCGTATTGCCGTTTAAAGATGATATATTGCAACTCCCATTTTTCCAAGAGAGAAAGATATATAGGATTTCTCTTATGACAAAGAGCAACGTAACTATTCAGAAAGATTTGCCAGGACAAATCTAACTATTTGGTGGTGGGGGAGATAAAGAAAACAAAACAAATATTTTATTTACAGTAATTTCCCCATCAGTTTTGAAATTCAGGCGGTATCCATTCCTTATTAAATCCTTGGTGGCGCCAGTAGCCGCTCGACGAAAGAAATTATTCAAGTCAGTGCACTGCAAACACTCCACGTTGCTGTGTCGGTCGTGCTACCGAGCTCTAGCAAGTGCCTCTTCGCGCCAAAAGGTCAAATTTCTTTTTGGGCAATTTCTCTTGTATGCACAAATATTAGAGAATATTTCGTGCACCTCAGTTACCCTTGTCCAAGGTTGGACAAAGACCTCCTTTTGAGCTTTTTTAAAGCAATTCTTCGAAGTTAGAAACGATTGCATCCCCGTTCCCATTGGAAATTGGAACATAAAATGGCGGAAGGCAGACTGACATTCCTGGTCGAATTCCTGTAAAGCAAGGCAGGCAAAGCAGTCAAAGTGGAAAGGTATGCTGTGTGAAAGTTGCTAAGTTGGAGAACGAAGTATTAAAATAAGAAAAAAAAAGAACTAATTTTTAAATCAAACAATCAAGACTCTACAGTAGACATTTCTAATTTTAAGAAACCTTTTGTAATTTTAGTTTTATACTTGAACGAATGATGAGTGATTGAAAGTTTTAGTCTAAGAATTGTACATATATATTTTCTATTTAACATAAAAAACACTGTTATCTCCATTATATTTAAATGCAATTTACACCTGCATTATTAAATTATATCAATACCGAATACATGTTTCAATTTCTCTCACCACCCTATGTTATACTGTTCATTAAAAGTGGTTAATTAAAATAC
>JAEQML010079932.1:0-11788 GCA_016904865.1 Pissodes strobi | reverse complement strand
TTGTTTTAACATCCTTGGGCATACAGATAGTCACGGCAGGTAGCTATAGTTTGCCTCCGTGGCGACGCTGGGTTGTTCCTCCGAAATGTGAGGTCACTTAGCCGAAGCCACAAATGAGCTTACTGGCTCCTGGTTGTGGCTTCTGTACAGTTTTTGTCCTTTCCCAGGTTATACCCGTTATGTGTACATGTATCTATATGTGTACCTATGCCAAATATGGTGTTTGAGTGCATGTATGCATATGTATACATATTGCCTGACGAAGCCAAGAAGCAGAAACACGTGTCGCCGGGTTACCTCCATCTGTTTCTTCCTGCTTCTGTTCTGCGGACATTCCCATTAGCTCCTTTTCTTCATATATATATATATATATATATATATAGAAGCGGAAATTTGAAGAAGCGCAGTTCAATGTGATCCAGACTAGAGAAGATGCAGACACATTAATTATAAATACAGTTATCGAGATGTCATCTTCATATGAATATGCAATTGTTGTTCTAGAGGATGTCGACCTCATTCTTCTCTTGACAGCAGTTTGCAAGTCTCATGATAATGTATACCTGGGAAAGGAAAAACAGTCCATAATATTTATTCGTCGGTAAGTTTAAAAGGCGTCGAAGCGGTGAAGAATAACATCTTATTCCTCCACGCAATAAGTGGGTGTGGTACGATGCCGGAAAGATGACATTTTTAACAACTCTAGAGAAACATAGAGAGTTACAAGCTCCTATTCAAGTATTTGAAAATGAACATGCCACCGCTGACGAAGTTGCTAATGCAGGTGAGAAATTTCTTCTTGCGGTCTATGGACTCATAGACAAAGAGAACATTGATTTTGATAAATATCGATACCAGTATTTTGTGAAGTCAGTAAAAAAAGTAAATATTTACCACCGACACCAGCAGCTACAAAGCTACCATCAAGTACAACAACGGTATGGCTGTCTAAAAGAAGGTGAAGAATTGGGTTGGAAGAAAACCGAAACTGGTATCACTCCAGCAACCACTTTGAAGGATCCTGCTCCCAAAGCACTACTTGTATTTTTGTCATGTATGTGCAAGACCAATTGTGGTAAAGCCTGTTGATGCAGAAAAGCAGTATTGAAATTCTCCATGATTTGCGGATTCTGGAGCGTAAATGTCACTCAAGTGACACTGGACGCATCTGATGAAGATGACTTGGACTTGCCGCTCGATATTCCTTCGTCGACTGAAGGAGAATCCGACTTTAATTCGTCGATCCCGAAATAGAGACAAACATATTCGCAGTTGAAAACATTGATATGAACGAACCAGGTCCATCCGGCCTCTGCAGATAGAAAAGGTAATTTTACTTACCAAGTGGAATTGGCCTACAGGAAAAACCACGTAAAAGAAAACGCGCCGTGTCCTTTACCTCATGGGTGGTGAAAAAATAAGTACAGCATTTTTAATAATTAAAATTAATAACAAGAGTTGATTAATGAAGTAAGTGATTAATCAATTAATCGGATAAAAGATACGCCGCTGTTTCATGACAAAATTGTATAAAGCCTTCTTCTCTACGTACAACGCAAAATTTTAAACTTTACGACGACTTTTGTGCCTAAACGGTTAACTTTAGGGAAAATCTGCTAAGAGCTTTATAGGAAATTTTCTCCTTTTTAATTTTGCTCTCTACATATTTTTTCGAAAAACGCATAGTTTTGGAGACATTTGCCAAGGACCGTTTTTGGCGGCCATCTTGGCAAAAAAATAATATTACACAGTAATTTACACACACCTGTCTTTGTAATAATTAGACACTCTATTTCCGCAATATGCTTTTATTTTAGTGTCTTCCGGAAAAGGAAAAGGGAGGCACACACATATGCGACTCCCATCTCCCTTTGTTTAAGACAAGCACATGCTTCCCTTAAACAAAAGCAAATATTTAATATTAAGCGGGTTTCAGAAACAAGAACTCGAATTTTGTTTCGAAAATAATGTGTCTATCTACAACGTTAGCCTCGTTTGATATTTCGAACTATTACTGTTCGACAGGGTTCAACAGGCATTTTAACCAAAATATCGCACTTCCAAAAAATATTAAATAGCTTTTCTTAGCCTCTTTTTTATCAAGAAAAACTATTTTATCAAATAATGTAAATTTCAGGATTTTATCTTCGTGCATTGTTCTGTCAAGAATGACGAATGTAAAATGGTCGTGACATTTGCCTATTTATTAATGAATTTTCAAAAGAAAGCCACACATAAGAATAATATCGTCACATATTGGCCACAGTACATAGTATATTAATACTTCTTCAAGTAACTCCGGTTACATTCTCCATTTCTTGATTGCAAAAGTCAAAATATCCATGGTTTAAAGCTTTAAAAGAAATTAGTTGAACTAATCTTTTTTTTATGTAACTATGTAATTTAGTAAGCCACATTTTATTTAAATATCTGCAGAAAACTAATATTTACCTATATTTTGAGGTTCCATGCGTTTTTCGTTGATTGTGGAAAATTTTAAATTGTCCATAGTTGCCAGCTTATAGTAAAGATATACTCGCATAGATGACGCACCCGGATTATTCCGCTTGCTCTGTATGCCCGGCATGGTTGAAAATGGTGAAGAGTCTGTGCACATGACCCCTATATATATTTATCTATGGTTGTAACCTAATCTTCATTTAGGTACTTTATAACTTTTATTATCAATTGAAACAATTTTTTTAGGTCCCGAAAATTGAGAAATCATATGGGACCATGATACAAAGAATACAAGATATTGTGAAATTCAAATCACAGCGTATCGGCCTCGGCACTAGATGACTACTAGAGAGACAGTACAGTAGCGAAACGTAATCCCTGACTGTTGACTTCGGTCGCATTCGGATATAATCGGGCGCTTGCCGCGCCATACTCAAAATCAGAATCAAGGCATGTTGTAATATGTATTGAATGTTGAATGCAGTGGAATGTATTCCCGGAAACACATACATGCAACCTGCTGTTTATCATCCACTATAATACGGCTTTTGTTAAATATATACTGGTTTTTATTAGATAAAGCTATATATATCGTAGAAGGGACTGACCAAGTACGGGCACGTATTACAAGTAATATTTGACTTGTTGCATGGCCTTCTGCTCAATCCGCTCGCTACGAGGGCTCAAGAAAAGGAAACTAACCCAAGACATACCTAAAATCACATATTTAATACTATGCCTAAAATCAAGACAAAAATCTGTTTAGAAATATAACCTTAAAAAAAAACCGACGGGATTTGAACCCGGGTCGCCGAAGTGAAGGTTAACCACCCAGACTCCTAGACGATCAGCGGACTTACAAACCACTGGTTGCATCACGAAGACATGGCGCGAATCATAGATAAATATTAAGGCGCGAATGCAATCGCCCGAGTCAACACTAGGTGGCGTTGGAGTCAACGGTAAGGGATTAGCGTTTTAAGATCCTTTACGCAAGTAAAAATCGGCCTCTCCTATTGGTCGATCCGCATGGCTCCCCGCTCGCTTCGCTCGCTACGGGCGCCCAAGATAAGAAAACACCAGGTGCTAACCCAAACTAACCCAAGACATATCCAAAGTCAAGAAAAAAACTGTTTAGAAACATAATCTTAAAAATTTTTTTAAAAAGGAACGGGGTTTGAACCCAGACCTTCCAAGTTAGACCCATCCATCTAAACCTCTCGACCACGAGAGCTCTGACCCCACACTGATTGCATCAGGAAGACATATTGTAATACGAGATGGATCGACCAATAGGAAAGGTCGATTTTTACATAGTGCGCCACTTGTGTAAAGGATCTTAAAAAGCAAGGGATTACGCTATCCACTACTCTCCCTAGACTCTAATGGCCTCGGCACTGTGCGATAGGCTTCTACGTAACAACTTACACAAATTTTCCATACGCTTCCGCATGATTACAGTGACTCAAAACTCAAGTGGCGCTTTAGAAAACTAGGCAATTGAATTCAATATCATATAGTTAGGGATGCACAAATTTTCAAAATCATCGATCTATCGAATATCGAGGTATCGAATACTTTAACATCGATATGTAATAAATATCGCTTCTTAACCATCTATACATCGAAAATATCAGCCAAATTTCATCGATGTGTCGTAAAAAATATATATTTTTAAGCTTATCTACATTCTACATAATATCATAATTATCATGTATCATATGTAAATATATCAATTGTAAATATTTAAGCCCTTAAAATTTGACGTATTGCCCGATGTTTGAATTTTCTTGCCACAAAAATTGCATTTTACCAATGTTTTGACCAGTTTTATGAAATAGGGGAGACCGGGGCTAGTTGATGCACTTTTTTTTATTTTTGAGACTAGAGACAAAGTTAAACAATTTAGACCTATGCTTGAAATTTTCCTGGGAACCTCAAGGGTTTGTTTACCGATTGTGCTTAAAAAATGAATTCAAAACTTCCTATTTTAAGTACAAAAAAATGTTGAAAAAAAATTGTCAGGGTGCGTCAACCTACCCCATTCCGGGGTTTGTTGACGCAGTACCCAGGGTAAGTTGGCGCAATACCAAATAATGCTATAAATATCTATATTTCCAAAGTTTATAATAAAAAAATACTTAACAACTAAATACATGATGAATAATACTTAATAAAGTATGAAAACCAGAGGTAATAACGTCAGAACAAAAATACTTAACAACTAAATACAGGATTAATAATCCTTGAGAAGATAAGAGCACTAGAACTAAAAGCGTCAAAACATTGGCATAAAGATGCTAAAAAAGTGAAACATTAATTCTTATAAACTACTGATACGTAAATCGTAAAACAAAGAAAAAACGAAAACAAACATTCTTAGAAAAAATACTAAAACATAAAATTAGTTAAATAATAGTATTAACAAGTTAATTTGCATAAGAACCTATGCGTCAACTAGCCCTGACTGGAGTGCGTCAACTAACCCCAGGATACAATTTTGGGCTTTTGTGCATATTGAACAAAAACTATTCAATATAATGAAAATTTGATAAACGTATTTTATAGGAGAGGGTTTGAGCGTTCTAATGCAAAAAACATTTTGAGATCTTTAAAAATAAAAGTTTTATGATAAAATCCCTTACGTACTAAATATTTACTTATGAGAGCAAAAATACGAATTTCTGTAACACACACTCTACGAATAATAGAGACGAACCGAAAACGACGTTCGCGAAAGCGCAACTATCTCACTAGTCGCTAGGTCGCGCCGGTCTAATATCGTTCCCGACACGATTGTGTTTGTATTCGAGGAAACACATGCAAGCTGCTGTAGATTTCGTAAAAAGTGCATCCAAAGTACGGGCACGTATTACAATAAGTAATATTTCACTTTTCGTATGGCCCTCCGCTCGCTACCGCTCGCTACGGGGGCGGGAGCTCAAGAAAAGGAAACTAATCAGGGGCTAACCCAAACGTAACCCAAGACATACCTAAAATCAAGAAAAAACTGTTTGCTAACCAAAACTAACCCAAGACATACCCAAAATCAAGAAAAAAAAACTGTTTAGAGACTTAACCGTAAAAAAAATAAAAAAAGGCAACGGGGTTTGAACCCGAGCCGCCGGCCGCCGCCGATAGCCACAAAATTGAGACCCAACCATCTAAACCTCTAGACCACCACGGCTTATACCACAAATTGATTGTATCACGAAGACATAGCGCGAATACAATCGCTCGAGTCATCGCCACATACACTAGATGGCGTTGGAGTCGTAAGAGAGAGAGGGAGGCATCGCACGCAGTATTTCGTCATCGGAGACGATTTTAGACCGGCGCGACCTAGCCGCTAATAACGATCTCAGCCAAAGAATATGTGGGGTTACAGTGCTGTCAGATGTTTTGGTTTGAAGAAAATTGGGGTGCGTCAACTTGCCCGGTGCGCCAACTAGCCTCGGTCTCCCCTACTTCCACAAAGCGCTTGGAACCATATCATTCACTAAACAAATATCGAAATTACTAATACACGCTATTTTCTTAAGAACTATAAGGACATAAGAACAGGATAACATAACAGGAACAGGCTGATTAAACGATAACAAGTATAAAAAAGTAAAATATAAATTAGTCATATATGGAAGAGAGGAAACGTAAACTGAGTAATTGCGCCATTGCGCGTAACCATCGTGCTGTGATGTATCCATCAATTGATTTGATATATCGACGATTTATCGTTATCACATATATCGATGTACGATAATATTGACTTAAAATCCATCGATGCCAAAATATCGATAGTTAAGTGTCGATATATCGATATTTTGGATGTATCGGAAAATATCGTGCATCCCTACATACAGTTGCTTCCCGATGGGATATTATAAGTAGAAATACTACCTGTGATCCTGTGAATAGTGAGTACGGAAAATTACTCGTTGTTAGAAAATTTATAAGATCCGATTGTCGTACTAGTTTTTTATTTTCTTTTTCTTGATTTAGAGTTAGTCCGTTGAGCCTCCGGAGCGAGTGAAGCTAGCGCAGGTATTACGCTCCTTCTGTCCTTCTAATGGGCGCAAATCTTTACTCCAGCTTAGAAGGAACTGGGAGTGAATAATCTCAAATCGAAGGAACAAAAAAAATTAATTTTGAGAATTTAAAAATTAAATATTGAATGAAATAAAGTATGTCAATGCGTAGCTGTCACCGAGCGTATAAATTAGGCCCTAGCTCAAATGCCGGAGAGTAGGGTGCGGGTTGAATTATTTAAGGGGCCACGGGCTTTTAGACGCACAAGCGAGAATTACCCCATAGTTGAAACATGGAACTCGTTTTAGGCTAATCTTCGTGACAAAATAAATGAATACCAAAATTTCGATCCAAAATCTGATTTACTCTAGATCAGCGGATCATCAGTAGACGAAAAAGAAAATAAAATGGAAATTGCTCACTTGGTCGATGACTCAGGCAGCTTCCAGAAATAACTGCTCATAGGAGGAAGTTGACTTTCTTAACAGGCGTAGCCAAGGAACACTCTGTCGCTAACTAATACACGCTATTTTCTTAAGAACTATAAGGACATAAGAACAGGATAGGTAACATAACAGGAACAGGCTAATTAAACGATAACTACTATGTAAAAGTAAAATATAAATTAGTCATATATGGAAGAGAGGAAACGTAAACTGAGTAATTGCGCCATTGCGCGTAACCATCGTGCTGTGCTGTATCCATCGATTGAT
Source organism: Pissodes strobi (assembly GCA_016904865.1). Taxonomy (NCBI): domain Eukaryota; kingdom Metazoa; phylum Arthropoda; class Insecta; order Coleoptera; family Curculionidae; genus Pissodes; species Pissodes strobi. Next base: position 4,589 of record JAEQML010079932.1, on the reverse strand, counting down.
TTGATATGTCGAAGATTTATCTTTATCACGTAACCCCAACGGCAGTGGTAACCCCAACGGTAGTAGTAACCCCAACGGCAATGGTAATCCCAACGGTAATTCCCTGTGAAAGAACACATATTCAAGGTTCCACACATAACGCTTAATGGACGAGCATTATAACTCGGTGATCAAAATCAACCATGAAAAAAAAAGAGAAATCGGAATTAAAAAAAAACAATAATTTACCTGTGTAGGGGGGGTAGCCAGTTGCTTAACGCTAGACGGCTTTTAGTTGGGCAAGTGGGCTTCTGTAAGAGATTAAAAGGGGAATTAAAAATCTGCCCACGTGCGTCACAAAATGTTGGCGTTCACAAAGAGACAAAAAAATGCACAAAAAACTCAACTTGGCAGTTTCAGGCACCAACACTTAAGAAAAGATAAGACACAACTAAAGACTGAAACTGTTAAAATGACCCGATCAGAAAAATTCCATTAACAGGTGAAAATAAAAACTCACTCTGACCGGCGTCCAATATGACTGCTTGACTCGGTTTGTCGTAAAAGAGTGACCCAAGCGACCTAAAATCGAAGAACAGTACCGCACGAAGATTCTTACCCCGGAAGAAAGAAACTCGCACAACCAATGAACTTCCAGTATGGTCGATCACATGTTCCTCTCAATAATTCATCCAAGGGACTTAAACGATAAAAACCTAGGATTTAGATGCACAGGCGTCCTCACAAAAAACTACCCAGAGTAACCAAAAGGGCATTGTCATTAAGCCACTTCAATTAATAGAATTCCCAATTATTCATAGACAATTAAAATAAATGCGTGCGACGCTCAATCCCATCAACCAATCCCAAATCAGTACCTATGCGACGGAGCCGGAAACAAAGCCTTCTACCATCGACTTCACTTCATTATTATTAACGAATGCGTTCGGAACCATGTGAAGGGTGACAAATTCTAGGGTGATTTATGCATCGATATACCCCGGACAAAACGGCCTGTGACAAATTAATTTCGGGAAAACGGGAAGAGCTACGGGTAATAATAAAAATTAGAGTAACGAGGTTTTTAGGGGAAAAAAAGTTGAAAAAAAAAGGAAGAAAACCGGAGGCAAAAGTTCAGATAAAAAAGCTTAAAAAAATTAAAATTCCATTCCTAATATCTCCTTCAGAAGTTTCACTTCAGTTGTGTGCTTATAAAGGTGAGGCACATAATTTTTTTGATGTGTGGATAATTAAATTTTAAAATACCATTAGTCAGAGTGGCAGTAATTATTTTAAAGGAATAGCCGCGAAAAAATCCTGAAAATGTTATTTTTTTTAGTATATTCAAAAAAAAAATAAAAAAAACTTCCAAAAATATTAAATTAGACCCTAAATATCATTTGGAACAATATTTTCTTATAATTTTTTTTCGTATTTCTCATAAAAATTACATATTTTTTTCTATTTGAAATTTTCAAATAACATTTTTGGCCTTAAGCCAAAAATTTTAGGTACCTATTTTTTTGATTTTCAATCATGTGATACTTAATGACAAAATCCGATTAAAAAAAATATATGCATAAAAAAGATTCCCATATGATGCAAATTTTTCCGCGAGCACAGTATAAAATTTTTTTTTTAATTATTTTTTATTATTTAGCGAAAGGAGAGTTAATTGGATGCTTTGGCTTAACAGAACCGAATCATGGAAGTGATATTGGAGGAATGGAAACTAAAGCTAAATACGATTCTGCAGCTAAAGCTTACACGTTGAGTGGTAGCAAAACATGGTAAGAAATAGTTTTATGTGACATTCCAGCAGCATAGTAAGAAAAAGAATCTCTTATTCATGGTGCATATCGCTTATTTTCAACGTTATACGATTGGTTTGTTATTATTTGAGTAAAACACCAACTGGTTGACTTTTATATAAATTGAATGCATCAGTATATATTATTCTTCAAAAACCATTTGAACATGTTTTCAAATTTAGCGATTTAATTCGTATTTATTTATATTCCACGCCACTGTGTATCGCATTCTAAATAATGCCGCTTAAAAACTCTTGGCGACACTCTTAGTGCCATCTCTTGTCACAACGGTTATCCATCTGCATCAGTTTAGCTAGATAGCTAAAACAGAACGGCTTCGAACAATACAATCCGCGTATTTCGAATCACAAGTTACGGTCAACTACAAGCAGAACGCATCCGGCCAATCAGTGCTTTCTACAGCGATTGCCGGAAACAGTCATTGTAGGGTATTTTATAATTTTAGGGTCCCTAAAATTACGATCTATAATAATCGAATTTTATAAAAAAACTAGACAGCAGATTTCGACAAGGTTTGTGTTAAAATTCATAATTTTTATTTAGACAGCCGGTGATGTTAAGTTTTTGTATAATTTTTCTATATTTACAGTATTTGACCTCTACGGAAGGGAACATACTATCCAGCTTTTGAGTGGTGGTTGTTAAGATAGCTGTAACAAAATCCTCGTAGCATAGCCCCGAAATTAGCTTACAATTAACTCTATTACTGTAAATTATGCAGACCCGTGGTCTTTTAGCCGAACTACAATACAATAATACACCTTGTTTTGTTGTTAGGACAGCCACTTGGCACAATACAATAATTACAATACTTACCTTGTTTGGTACAATAATTTACCTTGTTTTGTTGTTAGGACAACCACTTGGCCACCGTGTAACGTGTAACCAGGACTCTTGCAGGAGGGCGATGTCGATGCCTTCTTTTTCAAATCTCCGGCATATCGTGGCTGACGCAGCCTTGGCATGCTAATGATTTACCTGCAGGACCCTTATTTCTCCCCTCATTTTATATGTGGAGGTTCTGGGTGGGTGCCTCCGTCCTCCACTTCCATGGCGGTCTGTGTCCTCTTCATCGGACTTATGCCTTGAAGGTTGGATCCTTCGGGTCCCCCTTCCTCCTCGGCTTTGTCAGCCTCTAGGAGCTGGGTCTGGGTCGAGGCTTTCTCGGTATCGCTGGCTTCTCCCTGTTCCTTCACCCGGAATTTGATTCTTCCTATGCCGAAGAAGGACTGCATTCCTAGCTTCCTTAACTCATTGAGGAAGTCTTTGTCCATGGAGCGAATGTCCATACTTGGCCATGGTCGGTTGGGATTTTCCCAAAGACTGTCCACAGTCGCGTGTTCAGCCCATGGTTCCCCACCTGCAGTCTCTTGAGGACTCTGTCACCCTCAAGTCATTCTCCGTCTTCGTCGGGTATATAGGCGGTGCAGGAGCATGGTTTTGGGACTTCATCCCCCTCTAAAGCCTTTAACTCTGCTCCATCCCAGGGTTTCAGTGTTGGGATTATTTCCTTAACCCACTGCGCGCTGTCTCAGGCAGCACACGCATTATGAGATATCCCGACCTATGTGTACACTTAAGGAGAAGTACTTGTGGTCCTTTTAATGGGATGTCTTCAAAAGCTCTCATCATGGACTTCTGGAGTGCTTTCAGCTCGTCCGGTTCCATGCGAGTGTCTGAGTAGCTTTTTGGCACAGCGGCTATCTTGACTACAGTCAGGGCCTCTTTAAAGGACACTCCTTGTGTCCTGGCCTTTTTTGCTGGCTGTTTGCTGCTGCCTGGGGTACTATAATAGCTTCTGATATCGGACGCTTCTTGGATTTGTCTGACTCGATAGTCTTTGACATCCTTTTTGGCGTCCTTTTGTTGCGGTTCTGCTTTCTTGCTAGAAGTCGCTCTTAGAAAATTCTCCCTAATCGTGGCCCTTTTAGCCTCGAGGTAGGATTTTCTTTCCGAGAGAATTTTCTTCAGCCTGGCGTTGGACTTGCCTGAGAACCGAAATTTGTTGATGTCCTGTTCGGACATCTTGTCAATTTCTTCTAGGGATGTGGCCCTAGAGTATCTAATTGAGTCCCCTCCTTTCGAAGTCGTTGGCTTAACAGCCTAGTGACTTCGCGAAATTCTGGTATCTGTTTTTGGGGGCTTCGGGTTTTTGTACCCTTTGGTCCTCACTGGTTTTGGCTTTCGCCTTTTAGTCTTTTGGATCTGCAGCCTTTTCCTCTTGTTTTTGTTTTGTGTCTCTCTATTTTTCCATACTGTTCCCACGAGTGGCTAGGGAAGTGTGCGTCGGCCTGATCAGAGCCCCGCATAACCAGGCAAGGCTAGTTAGAAGGAGTTGTCGCCCAGTGCCTCCAGGGGAAGGTTAAAACCGCGCAGCTTTATCCCGGCGGCCATGCAGTCCTCGACACGTTGCCTTACATCTTGACTTGGGAGAGTTGGTTCACGGCAGAGTTTTCGCGAAGACTTTTGGGAGCTTTTGAGCTCCGTCATCCTACTTATAGCCATTGCTAGCCGGATCCGTAAAGACCGGGCGATTCCCCCCATCCACCACCCGGGGGGACGCGCCTGGTAGCCACTCAAACCCCAGGTTTCTTATTATTATGGTCATTAGTATATCACTATTATACCCGATTTCCTAACCGATGATTATTGATAACTGAATATTGTTCATCTGACTTGTTCTGTAACAAGGGATTTACTTTACGTACGTGGTTTTTTTTGTTATTAAATCAGTCAGTTTCGCGGTTAATTGGCACAGTTTTGCATTCGCAACCTTGT
>JAEQML010079931.1:0-11789 GCA_016904865.1 Pissodes strobi | reverse complement strand
TTTTTTTTGTAAATCTAACTATAAATATTAGCATCCACCAAAGTTTCATAATTCTTAATATAATTTCTATGATTCGTATTTTTGACCAATTTGGACCCACAGCTGACAATTAATCCATCGCCCGCCGACCAGCTGACAATGTCCAATGTTTGTTATTTAATATAAGCTTTTCTGCATTAAAGTTTCGTGATTCTCGAAATTATTTCAGGTCACGATTGTTTTTCTATATTTTCAACCCTCTCACGGCCGGCCGTCCCCACCATTAGACAGCAAACACCTCATACGTGACACTTATGTTCTTTGAAGAAGAAATCGATTTTTTAAAAACAATTATATTTCTAAATACGTCTTTACAGTACAAGCTTTAAGCAGAGAATAAATCGCGTAACAATGATTTGAAACGACTTGATACATAATCGCAATGCAGATAAAGCAGTTTCTTGGAAGCTTCTGGCATCGTCAGCAACTTCTGTACACATAACTCCTCCCTCCTTAGCATGAAAAAACAACGGATGTTGGTTTTGAAGGGTTGAAAGGGTCCAAATTGATTTCTTCCATTTCTCCATTTTGAGGGCTTTCTCTTCTTCTCTGGTATCGGTTTCGGAATGCCAAAATTAGTTTTTTCCGTTGCCGAAGTAATACGAAGAGCAGGATGATGGCCAAACATAGCAGGATGACTCCATAGGCAATTGGGAATCCATCGATTGGTCCATCGAACGTTTCTTTTATAGGTGATAGGCGATTGGCTATGTCCTTCAGGTGGTATATTTCTTCGATATTTAATTGTGTTAAATTCGGTGTTTCCTAAGTTAAGTTACTTCAGTTTTCAAACTTTCCATTTGGATTTCAGGTAGGATAAGCGGTTTTCCTTGTGTAATTTGGAGGTCATTGATAAACTTTTTGTTTTTAATCCTTACTTCACAAGTTTTCGGGATTTTTGTCAATGTGGGCAGGTTAATTTCAATATGTTGATCGGATTTACATTTGGAAAAGATTCTTTCCTTTGTGGCTGGAAGAACCAATATTTCTTCTTGCGTTATTTGTTCCGTTATCGTTTCTTGCGTTTTGAGCTGGACAATTGGGCAATTTTCAATTGGCGAGCCTTGCATCAGCTGAAGAGTACATGGGTCTTGTGGATGGAAATCTTCCGTGCAATGGTAGGTTTCTTCGAGTAAAGGACAAATTTGTTCAGCAAACTGTGTTTTTTCGTCTGCTTGAGCCAAATACGGGTATTTTGGGATAAATACTCTTTGGTTTTTTATGATAGGAAAAAGGTGATATAAATTCAGATTTTCAGGTCTAAGGATAGGTATGTGAATAGCGAATATCAACTTAGTACCAGAAAAAGTTACTTGAGTACCAAATAATTGGTAATATGAGAGTATATTTTTAAAATTAGGAATTTCATTCGTATTATACATTCCGCTTAGAAATTCTAGCATTTTTTGTAATTCGAGACTTGATATTATCGAATTGTGCAATGCATTTAATTTGGAAAACATAATAGCATCCTCTAAGTTGTCTATAAATGTTATTAAGTTTTGGCAATCCAAATTTATCTGGTAGATTATACCGTGGAAGCTAATGTAGTTACTCAGATTTGTAATAGTATTCCGAATAGCTCCTTGAAAAATATTTAAACTATATTCAAGTTTCTTTTGGTTATTTTGTAAAACGGAAATAGTCTTGTTATAATTATTAATTAAGTTTTTTGAGAGTGAAATTTGGGAATTCAGCTCACTTATAATGTTTTTCTGATTCCGCTCTAAACTCATGATGGCTTTATTATATCGTTTTCCGTCTTCAGCATCTAACGTGCCAAATAACCATTTATTAGCACTCCCCACTATATTTAGTAGGCCTCTTTTACTTCTATGAATGTGTGGATAGAGATTTTCGAGTTTTTCCTGCGTAGTTTGCATTAGATATTCTGTACGCAATAAAATATTTTCTGAAAGACCGTGATAAGACATGGGGTTAGTAGTATTTTGCTGACTTAAATATTTCTTAATTACCAAGAAGTGTTTTTCCATTTTCCTTAACTGTACGATTATTGGGTTTAAATCTACATAATGTAAAAATGTGTGTTTACTATAAATAAGTTTAGCTTGTCCTAATTGTATAGGAAGTATTGGATTCTTGATGGTGGTTAATTGAATATCTGTGGATTGGCTATTCGTTTGAAGTACTTGGAATAGCAAGATCAGGATCAGGATCGGTGTCATCCTTTCCATTTTTTCCCTGAAAATTCGATTTTCTTTTAATTCTAGATTTCCTAGCAATATTCTTATGATATATACCTTTATCAGTTATTAGTTTATTATGTGTCTGATATTTAATTTCCGCTTTTTTAAACTTAGGTAGATTTTTATTTCTAGCTTTCGTTTTTATATAGGCAGGGTCTGATTCGGGGAAATTCGGGGGTTCATTCCGTGTTTCGTTTTGTTTAGTAATAATTTTCTCTTTCGTTTGGGCATTAATTTCTTGGATTTTTTTATAAAGCAAGTTGGTATTTTCTTTATGTTTTGAACGTAGTTTGAGACAATCATATGATCATTTAGATCGAAAGGATTGGGACTATTTATATGGCCTTTTAATACTTCAAACGGTGTATATTTCGTGACACTATGAATCGAATTATTATACGTTAAAACTGTGCGTTTAATCAATTGAATAGGTGTAAGATGGGAATTTTCCTCTTTTAAACATCTGTAATGTTCGATAAGAGTTGAATGGAATCTTTCAACTGGAGAATTAGAGTTACTGTTTTTTGCTGTTGTGTAATGGAGATCAATTTTATATAATTTGCAAAAGTCCTCCATTTCTTTATTTTTAAACTCCGTACCACAATCTGTAGTGATTTTTAATGGTAATCCGTGATGAGTGATAAAAATTTATAAATTTTCCAATATCGAGGGTCCTGTAAGGCTATCTAGATGATAGGCTTGACCATAACGAGAAAATGTATCAATTATTGTCAAAAACGATTCATTGGATATCTTAAATACATCTATATGAATATGATCTAATGGTTTAGAACTAGTAGGAGTAAGATTGAATTTTATTACTGGTGGATTGCGATCATATTTATTTTTTAAACAAGTTTCGCAATTATTTACAAATGTTTCGATATCTGATGACATATTTGGCCAGTAATATTTGAAAGTAAGGGCAAGTTTCATTTCATTTATACCCCTATGACAGGTCTTAGTAGTGTGATATAAAATAAGCTTTTCTTTTTGCTCATTTTGTGTCTCGATATCTTCCAAAAATGTTGTACATCGAATTAATTTAAAGGAAGAATTTTTAAATAGATTTTGTACAGTAACTGAAAAGAATTCGGCTAGTTGATCATTCCTAAAGAAGATAGCAAATGTCTGTTTTGGGTCTATGAGTTCTTTTAGTAATTTTACTATATGCGGTTGTGGTTCCCTGTTTGATATTATTACATAAAGTCGGGTGTTTCGAAAGACTTTATTAAAACTACATTTAAGGTTATCTACGTTGCCAATTGTTACAATTACTTGATTTTTAAACGTATTTAGCGAACGTTCAGAAATTGGCAATCCTAATATTGGATTTTCTAATGCACTATGTACAGTTTCCAAATCGTCTGAATTATTTTCATTTGATGGATTGATTTGGATATCAGATATTATATTGATTTTCGCAATATTAGATTCGGGAGGTTGAAGGATCTCATCGATAACCGATTGGTCTACTTGAGGGATTTCGTCAGGGGTTTGGAGAAAGCTGTCAATTATTTCGTCTGCGTCTCCAGGGTTATTAACGATTGATTCAGTTTCGATTGCATTTAAGTCTAAATTCGGGGGATATCTAGATAATGCATCAGCCGCTTGATTGTTTTTGCCTTTTTTTTATTTTATAGTGTAATCAAACTCTTCTAATTTTAGACGCCAACGCACAAGTCTTGAACTCGGCTCTTTTAAGGAAAACAACCATTGTAAGGGTTTGTGGTCCGTTAAAATTGTGAATTTATGTCCGAAAAGATATGGGCGGAAATATTTACAACTCCATACGATTGCCAACAATTCTTTTTCAATCGTAGAGTAGTTGATTTCAGCTGGGTTCAGCGTTCTTGAGGCATAACATATGGGGTGGTCCTTTTGGGACAAAATTGCGCCTACCGCGAAATTTGACGCGTCTGTAGTAAGTTCGAAGGGTATTGAAAAGTCAGGATAAGATAACACAGGTTCGGATGTAAGAAGATTTTTGCACGCATTGAAACATTCAATAAATTCTCTTGTGTGTTCTACTTTTTCATTTTTCTTTAGACATTGGGTGAAAGGCTTAGTAATTTTAGCAAAATTTCTTATAAATTTCCTATAATACCCTAATAAACCAAGGAATGATTTAATATCGCGTTGTGTTTTAGGAATAGGAAATTTTTGAATGGCTATTATTTTTTTGTCGTTCGGTTTAATTCCATCTGGTGTTACTAAATGACCAAGAAATTCGACTTCTCGACGTAAAAGTACACATTTGTCGAGTTGTATTTTTAAATTTGCGTCACGCAGTTTTGAGAATACTAATTGCAAATTTTGGATATGTTCTTGCAAGCTAGTACTAAAAACTATTATATCATCCATAAAATCCATACATACTTTGATTTGCAGGTCTTTTAAAACTTCGTCCATAACACGTTGAAAAGTTGACTACGCGTTCTTCAAGCCAAACGGCATTCTTAGAAATTCGAAATGACCATTATTTACATTAAAAGCTGTTTTTTCAATTGAATTTTCATCCATCTCAATTTGGTGAAACCCACTGGCCAAATCGAGGGTCGAAAAGTATTGGGCTCTACCGAGCTTATCAAGGATATCGGTAATATTCGGTATAGGGTAACGATCGTCTATGGTTTTTTTGTTAATATTACGAAAATCGCACACTACTCTCCATTTTTGCTGACCGGATGCGTCCAATTTTTTCGGAACGATCCATATCGGCGATGACCATGGACTTGAAGAGGGTCGTATTATTCCCTTTTCGAGCATATCGTTAATTTGAGTTTGAACTTCATTTTTATGACAATATGGGTAACGATAAGTTTTAGTATGGACAGGGACTTCGTCACTGGTCCTAATATTATGTTTAATTTTTGACGTAAAAGTTAACTTATCTCCTGGTTTAAAGAAGATGTCTGAAAATTGTCTGCATAGTTTTAGGATGGAAGATTTTTCTTCGAAATTCATATGACCTATGCGAAGAAGATTTTCTATGTCGCATTTATCATGATTTGATTTAAAATTTGGGTTATTTTGAAACATATGGCTTACATTTTCAAATGTAAATATTTCATAACAAGATGGTTCAAAAGAGTCAACAGGTATGGGTTGCGTTAAAGTAACTGAAATAGTTCTTTCTGAATTATTTATGATTTCCAAAGGAGCAAACCCTTCTTTTGAACGGGACACTATTTGGGGAATAAAAAGATTGTTTATTTTATCGGGTCTTGTTAAAATATCTCCGCTGTATATACTAACGGGAATATTTTTTATTATTTTTTCGTATGGGCCTACAGAAAATGAAAAATTTACCTCAGTTGATTGTCTATACTTGAATGGTATTTCAATTCATGAACCTACTAACTTTTTGTTAATTAAATCAATATTAAGGTTTAAATGCATTAAATCCGTGAGTCCTAAAACTCCATCAAAGTAATCATGAAAGTCGAATAAAACGAAATTAATATGATGCGTCGAGTGAAATTCCGAGAAAGAAGGTATCAACGCCTGATATCGAGTAGTTTCGCTTCCCACAGCTGTTTTGATCGTATTATTACATTGATATATACAATGGGGAAAATATTGCTCGGCAATAGATGGTTTTAGAATAGATCGCGAACTACCGGTATCGATTAATAGTTTAATTTTAGGATTATTTATTTCGACATAGGGTAATGCATTATTTGAAGAAATATTAATTTCTATCATATCTGTTGTTCGTCCGGCCCTTTTTCCAGAAAATTTTGGGAAATTTCGTCTATTTGTCATCATTGTGGGATTTCGTGAAACAGTAGACATTGGTGTAGGTTTTGGTAATTGGTTTGGTAGTATTTGGTTTGGTCTAAACACATTTTGTGGACGTCCAAACACTTCTTTATTCGTATGATATCTACGGGGTGGAAGTTGTCGAGGTTGAATGTTTACAGGCTGATTAGACCAATTTGGTCTTGTAGAAAAATTCGGGTTTTGTCCGTACTTATTAAATGGAACTGGATTAGGCGAAAAATTATAATTCTGATTTACGGGATTATTTGGAGCGACAGCAAGCTGTTGAAAATTATTTTGTCTAAAATTTGGACTGTAATTCTTCGTATGTTTGTTTGGATCAAAGAAATTACCATAAAGATTTTCAAAATTCTCGAATTCGCTTACATATGCCATAGCATCTTCTAATGATGCTGGTTGTTTAAGATGCATATAATTTTTAAGCGTACCAGTACAACCTGCAATAGATGTACTCAATGCGGTTTTTTCATAATAATTAATATGACACAATTTTTCATTAGCATTAAGGTTAGGATCATTACAGATTCTTTGAACAACGTTACTTCTAATTAATTGTAATCTACTACCAAAATCACTTAAATGTTCGCCCTTGCAGGGTCTTGTTCTTGTTAATTCCTGAACTAAGCAATCAAGGTTCCTGCGATCAGAAAAACATTGCAATAAAGCTATTTTTAGGGTATCCCAATTTTGTAATTCGGCGCGATTGCCAACCATAGTTTCGGCTCGGCCAGTTAACTTTTCTTGAATACAGTCATAAATATGCTGATTTAAATCGTTATCATTAAATGCCTTATATTGATTAACAAGATCGTCACATCTTTTAATGAATTTATTTAACGTATTACTATTACCATCATATGGTTTAATTATATCTAATTTACTTCTAAATAAATCCCAATTAACTTTGGGTAGATCATCTTTATTAGGAGCCATTTTATTTAGCAAATTTAAACTTTCTAAGCCAAAAATTTGGCTACTTTCAATATCAGTAATTTCGGATAAGCACTCTGCTATTTCTTTTAAATTAAACATACAGTATATATGTATGTATATATTATTATTTTTTTTTCCAAAAACTAACCTATTTGTCTGCGATAGACTGATATGATATGCACAATGCACAACCTAACTATCTTTTCTAAAAATCCTTATTCAGAGGGTTTAGGAAAGGCGAAAAGGAAAAAAGCACTTACAGATTCAAAACACGCGTTTGTCTGACTCTTCTTGTCCTTGTAACAGGCTACGATTTCATATTATACAAAAACCTGGTTTCTGACGGAATGGCGAAGGATCAAAATAAAAATTTACGAAGTCGACCAGAGTCGATTAAAATTGATCTATTTCTGGAGGGAAAATAATGAAACATCATATTATTTATTAAAATAGACTACAAAAATTAGATAATTACCACAATAGGGCTAGTATTGGAAAAGCATGGAACCCACCCTTAAACTAGGTATTCTAAAGCAAATAGTTCATATTTATGTCTTGATCTATCAAAGGCACATGCTTTCTTTTGAACGAATTAACTTTACACGCACGATATATTGTTGCAGCTGGAACCACAAAGCTTCGTTGTATATTGGTATTTTCCTCTTGGTTTTGTCCTATTATGCTGTCTTTCTAAATGGAGAAAGAGACCCTTCTTCTAATCAGTTGGCTTGTTTTCATTATTTCAGTTCGATAATACACCTTGATCGCCATCCACTGTATTCGGCCTTGCTAATTGTGGTTTTTAATTGCTGATTCGAGGTATTTTGGAATCAAGAATATATTTCAGCCTTTCTTGGAGGGTTGTGTCTAAAATAAAACAACAGTGATAGATTGTTTACAGATTAGCCGAGTAATTGGAGTTTGGACTATAATGCATGCCGAGTTATATTTTAAGGTTATTTAGGGATATCTAACACTGTAATTATAACTTACTTTTTGTACACTTGATGGTCATTCTGTGGTAATTTTCTCATTGATTTATATTTGATAATATATTGTTTTGCTTAGGTGATTAGGGAATATTTTCATTTTGGAAATGAAACATTGACGTTTGTTAGAAGTATGTCATGTCACTCCGGTTTTAAACCATAGACTACACGACCGGTGGAAAGCGCATCGGATCCCTCCGTCGATATCGACTCGAAAACCACTCTAATTCGCGTTGAATTTATTGTAGGATTTAGCTATCATACGCTTGAATTTGCTGATTATATCAATATTTAGCCCTCTAGGCTTGCATATTGACGCAGTGTTACACGGACTCTCCATTATTAAAGTTCGATAATATTTCAGCTCGGAGTAGATTCTACCGACGCGAACGAAAATTGGTCTATGTTTCACTTAGTCTGTGGAGGGTAATTTTGGCGGTATAAGTGACAGCTTTCTGGACAAGCGCGTGGCCTTCACGGTCGACACAGTTGCCAAGTTAATGCCTTATTTGGCATAATGCTATTAGTGGCGCGTGTTGATTGTAATTTTTGACTGCTGCATAACGCGTGGGTTATATATTCCCACCAAGCATATAAAAGTAGATTCTAACTGATTTAAATCATTTCGATAATGAGTCGCTTTAGCGCTTGTTTTGGCGAATCCGGTAGTATGACATCATAACTTTCTAGTACTTTGTTACAAATAGGGACGCTGTTGGCAACATAGTATGTTGGGCCGGCGCGATGTTAATTCTGCTAGCCTCGTCATTTCGGAGCAAGCCAATTTAGTCTTTATGTGATCTTGAAGGAACCAGTAGGTTTCAGTGCCGAGCTCTCGAAATTGGGAATTTTCGTTGAGATACTGATATTTAGTGTGAAATATACAGTGCCCTAATTAGGGGATTATTCAACGAAGCCCTTGAGCAGGATTGGGGTCGTCGATGGTTTCTCGTCTGATGGATGATTGTAGATGAAGGAAGATTTGTAGATTCGACCACCTGCACCCACGTTTGGGGATTTGATTTTCGAGAGCTGCTACACACTTGAATCCCGTTTAACATCTAAAGGTATGTTGTTTGAGTAAATTTGATACAGATATTGTTTTGATCTGTTATTTGTTGAGGTTCCGTACCTGTTTCCTTCATATTTTGGCTTGATCACCGTGCTAATTTGCCCTATTTGTTTCAGGGGTTTCAATTCTTGGATTTTCCGTTTTCCTGTTCCTGTTTTCTGTTTTCCGGATTTTTGGAATTTTATTTTTGGATTATTGGTTTTTATGGGCCTTCCATTGTCCTCTTACGTTCCGGTTTCCTACCTGGGTTTCAAGACTGCATACTGAGACTCCTCTGACAACACGTGGTTCCGGAGTAACCGTCAATTGACTGCGTGTCTCGCTGTCTGATTCAAGCCTCAACGCATACGGAGTGTGTCTTCTCGACCTTGACGCTCCAGTGATTCACCGAACACCTGGATCATGGATGAACTCACTGTTGGCTTGATAACGTATCAGATAAGTCTTAATTTAGGATTTTATATAGTGTATTTTGGGACTTTTATTTTATTTCATTTTATTATTGTGTTTTATTTGATTGGTGATTTAGGGCGAATTAAATTAAATTTTCGGATGAATTTGCTTAATGAAAGTATTGATGGTATGACTTGATTTAAAATATAGTTACCTTCAAGTTATTTGGGAGTAACGAATTATTCTCAATAGTTAGCATATGTATACTGGATTATCCAGCTAATCCGGATAGTTTTGGCGTGTTATTAATTCATTTCAGCGTGTCTTGTTCGCGTGTTTTACTTCTTTTCAGCGTCGTATAATATAAATATTTTTAAAACTGTTCGCATATAAGCATAGCGTATCGACGCGTAATCATATAGATTTACCTCTGGTACGGTTACTATTTTATAGGTGAATATTTTACTTACATGAATCTACTACATTTGAAATAGCACGTTAACTTCTTGCTTTTTGATTAGAGTTATTTAGAGTGTCGAAGTAGAAGAGGTTATCATATTTTTGTACCGTATAGGTTTTAGCACCAATCAAGGGCATGTAAACGACACGTGATCACGTATTCGTATTTATAGGGCGCTGTAGTTATAACATAAAGTACTATTTAACATTAAACCGTTACTTTTAATATTCCATCTTTAGCAAACATTTATATATTAATTGTCATAGCTACATATACAAGAAATTATTCTTGTAGCAATTATTTTTCTTATTTAATTCAAAAGTATAGTCACCAATACGGAATATACACTTGTTATTTTTGTTTAATTGGGGTGATATTTCTTTTTGTCTCCCCTTCCAAGTTTTTCAATAGGTTACAGCGGGGAGGAGAGCAATTCGTGGTTATTGGTCGAATCTCACTGAAGATCCAGCATCAGGGCATGGCGATAAGTTAACCGCGTGGCGCTCAGGCATTATAACTCACCACGACCCTTCTCCACTGTCTAAAAGCTGGGGGCCGCCATTGTTCCTGCACTAAAGGCTGTACCACCGATTGTGAACTTGGAGATTATTGTGAAGTTGGAGATTATTGTAAATTTGTATATTATGTAAATTAGGTTTGTATTTGTTTGGGAACTGAGCGTTACATCCTTTCCCGATTCTTGCTGCTTGCTGCCTGGCTGTCAATCTCTCGAAGTTCCTTCGTCGAACGTAGATTTTTTGAAGATAGCGCCAAAAGGTTGAAACCCAAGCCACGATTTTTCACCGATCGATTCGATTAAACCGTTGCCGCACTATCCTACCGACTGCGCCACTTATGTTCTTTGAAGAAGAAACCGATTTTTTAAAAACAATTATATTTCTAAATACGTCTTTACAGTACAAGCTTTAAGCAGAGAATAAATCGCGTAACAATTGTTTGAAACGACTTGATACATAATCGCAATGCAGATAAAGCAGTTTCTTGGAAGCTTCTGGCATCGTCAGCAACTTCTGTACACATAACTTGACTACATGATAGGGGTACAATCGAATGTTGATATAATGAAATTTCTTGAAATCGTTGCATAAATGTACGCGAGCCGTAGGACTATAATACCCTTCATAGCAACAACCGACAAAAACGGAAAACATATTGCTAGTATATTTTAGACGAGGCGCAGATGAAAGGACTGGTGTGAAAAACTGAATGAAGCCCGCAGCGTTTCATTTTGGCATTTTTTTTGTATTATCCTGAATAGGAATATTTCTGAACACGAATATGGAGGTTTTAATCTCACCAATTTTTTTAACGGTACAGGATATTACGTACGTATTTGGCGCACAAAAAGTTAATAATTTAGGCTCTGGCATGCAAAAGGACATGTTGAAAACTTACCATGCTCGATAAAATGAAAAACTTGGTTTCATACAATAGTATATTATTTTATATGGAGGAAAAGTAATACTTTTCAAGGCGCGCTCGTGTTTAACAGCCGAACGGAGTAAGGCTGGTAATAGAGAGCAAGCCATGAAAAGTAACTTTTCCTCGAAATAAAATATGCTGTTTTTTCTTCATATGTCGACAAATTAATGCAAAAACGTCTCTTTTTAATAGTAATAATAATTATTATTAAAGATAAGTGGGTTCGCAAGGCGGCTTAGAGCGGTGCGATGTCGGTGAATAGGCTCAGTTTGTTGCTATAGTAATGTCACATAAAGCTGTCAGTGGATACTGTCAACAATAATTATTTTTTTAAAATTGCGGCTTCGATTGCGTTTTAATTCCGTATTGATAAGCAGTTATTGAGTAAGTTCGATTAAATAATAACCAATTTGTTCCTAAATTAGTGATTTTTAGAAATGCAGTCACAAATTGAGTGATAAATACAA